>PVKA01020466.1:0-40312 GCA_004027165.1 Ctenomys sociabilis | reverse complement strand
CTTTCTTTCTTTCGGATACAGTGTACAGGGTATATAGGGTCTCACTGTGTAGATCGGAATTGTAGTGATCCTCCTGCTTACAGCCTCCCAAGTGCTGGGATTACAGGCTCCCGCCACCACATCCAGTCTCAATTGCCATCTCAGCGTGCCCTGGGGGTGGGGCCGGCACTGCAGGCAAGGGTCAAACCGTGGTCTCTGTGTCTGCTTAAGCAGGCTCTGTAATCTGCTGAGCTATTTGGCCAGTCCTCTTAACTAAATTATTAAAATATATTTCAGAGATGTGAGAACTACAATTTGAAATGAAGATGTCATTGTGAAGATAACATTTGTGCTAAAACATGAACGAGAGGGAGACATTCACACAGATGGCTCAAAGAAACTCAACAGAAAAAAAAACCAAAACAAACTCTTAAAATTAAGCTAGTTTTCCTTTCATTGAATAAATTCTTTCCCTTTCACTGTACCATTGCTGATTTCTGCTGGCCTTTTGAAATGAGTAGTTAATGCTTAAATTCTTTTTCTTTTTATTCTTATTGTGTTTTATCCTTTGAATTTCTTACAACTTTTATGTTATTGTTTTGTTTTGTATTTTCTTCAAACCAGTCTTGCACATCCATATCTGGTAACCTGAACAATTAATCTGAAGATAACATCATGCAATACAGCAACCATCGTTGAATTCCCATTACTTTGTTTTGTGACATTTTGAACCATATCTAATGCTGTGTTTTTCTATCACTATTTGTATTGATCAAAAAAATTTAAAAAGTGAATCTAGTGTAACTCAGGTCTGCAGGGAGATGACTGCTGTTAACATAAGGAGAATGTGTCACAAGGTAGCATAAAATGATGCTAGAGAGGTAGAGTGGGACAGGGTAAGAAGTTACATACATTGATCAATTTTAAGCACTGGCTTTTACACAGAATGAGATATGAAGGCATTAGAAAAATTTCAGCAAAATAAACCTGGTCTGATTTGTATCACATAAGATTTAATCTGGGTAAATGATGTGTGTGTGTGTGTGTGTGTGTGTGTGTGTGTGTGTATCTTTGAATTTCCCACCCCACTCGATGCACACACTCAAGATACAGCAACCAGAAAAGAAAAACCAAAATTCATGGACAACATTGCAAGTAAACCAGATGACAAAATTTCCATATGAATTCCAAATCACCGAGTGAATGGAAAGAAATGAACACTGTCAATAATAAGATCTGCACAGTATTAGCAACTTTTCAGAGAGAACCAAAGCCTGAGAACTAGAAAAACTCCGGTTGGAAGTGGTTTTCACTGGAATCTCAAGGGGTCAGCTTGAGATCATCACACAAACTGGGAAGTGGCTTTGTGAGCATCTAGCTCATGGGTAAGTGCAAGTTTGCTGGATATAATACGGAGCCCAAACTGTAGTCTGTGGGGAACATTTCTCACTGAACGCGAGCAGCTTTCATTGAAAAAAATGACAGACTCAAGGTATAGATCAAGACGTGTACAGAATGAGTCTTATCATACCAGAAATTTGAACAATTTAAACTGCAGTACAAGGGTTTATCATAAAATACCATGAATGTTTCAATAAATTAAAAAAAAACCTTATTATGGTGAGGCATACATTGCCAAGATTGATAGCACAGGGGTTTCTGAGGTAAAGGGCACCTGTCAACACTTCTTGATCAAACTTTTGCGACCATGTAGAGCTTATGTCAAGTACAAACCTCGTGGCATGTCCTCATCCACCTTACTCATGGCGTCTGGTGCTGTGCCACGTGCGGCTCTTGCCCAGAATCGAGACGACCACAAGACAGAAGTCACAATACGACAGAAGCCTTCTAAAACTTCTTCAAAAGGCAGCAGAACACTGTGATAAGTGTTTCTGAACTCAGGGAGAATGTTTTATGGTGAATTAATGTCAATGTATATTTAGTATAATAATATTTCTAAAAATTTAAACAATCATTGTTGCGTATGTACCATTTTGGGATTTTTTTAAAAGATTGTGTATCATTTCTAATGTCTTATTATATTTTTATTCTCTTTAAAATAAAAATTAAAGGAGAAAAGTAAAAAGAAGCATCAACATATTTATATACATGTCTGCATATGATATATTTTGGCATATACACACAGATATATATAATATATAATATATATATATGATAGGCAAGTATATATATTCTATAATTTAAAGTACGATCACTATCTGTGTAGGTAACAATCATAAAATGTCATTGTTACCGTTTTATGTATGATCATGATATTATAGCTACATTAAAGAAAGACTTTAATCATTAAAGTAATGAGTTAAAATCTTTAATAGATGAGGAGGCTGGGGATTTGGCTCAGCAGTAGAATTCATGCCTTACAAGATGGAAACCCCTAGGTTTGGTCCTTGGCACCAAAAACAAAAAAATAAACCTCCACTAAAGAGCAATTCAGCTAAAATCTTTAATAGGTGAAATGGTGTAGTATAATGTGAGATATTTCTAAAATTAACACAGGGTTAAGCAAGTGTGGAAATTGTAGGGAATTATGTGAAATAAGAGTGGCTACAATGGCTGATTGCTGCAATGATAGGCACATGATAGGGAGTTTCTCAAAATATTACATTTTTTGTACATTTGAGGTCTGTTAAAAAATAAATATTTAGGGCTAAGGAGGTAGCTCAAGGGTATAAGTGCCTGACTGGCAAGCCCAAGGTCCTGAGTTCAATCCTCAGTTCTGAAAAAAAAAAAAAAAAAAAGGAAAACAAATGATATTTGGGTGGGGGAGACAGCTTAGTTAAATACTTAGTTCAATTCTTGGCTTCACAATAAATAAATAAATAAATAAATAAATAAATAAATTATATAAATATAATTTAAAAAAACATTATCAGTTTGGCTATTGGACCAAGAATGTGTCAGAAGATTGCAACTAAGTAGTTTATGAAATACATGTCGATTTACTCAGAATAATAGTGCTGGAGTTTGTAAAACGTTCTCAGTTTGTGGACAGACTTTGAGCGCATAATCAGTACGATGTGACTAAGTGGGATGGGGGAAAGAACAGCCAAGAGTTTATGGTCTGAAAACTAGAAGACTCTAGTACGTCTATTGAATTGAAGAAAACAGAGAAGCGCGGGATGTGGGAAATTCTCCTCAATGGTGACAAATTTCATGTCACTGTTGTACATCCCAATAGGGGGTGTCCATCCGAGCCTCACTGGCTCCTATTCATCCTTTGGGAATGTCTCCAGACCACCAAACACAGCTCTGTTGCTCAGTCCACATTTACAACTAAACACTTAGACTTAACCTGTTCGTTATGGACTCATGTCTTTGCAGATGAGCATCTCCTAGTAAAATCGAGGTCAAATAGATGATCAGTTGTGTATTTCTTCTGTAAGGGATCAAATAAATTCTCTGGCACTCAGTATTTCAAGAGTATTTGCCTCAAGAAACTTTGACTATAAGACTGTACTTCTTTGAAAAGAAAATCTAACTGGAAAATAAATTTTAGCTAATTTTTCTGGATAATTGCAATCTAAATCCTACCCAAAATAAACCTCAGTTAAATTTGTTAATTAGAGAGATGCATTAGTGCACAATGGGAATACTGAATTATAAATAATAATATTAACATATAATTACATGTAAGTGAGTAATACTATTAACAATAATGTTTGAAATAAATGACAATATAAATTATAATTAATTTTTGTTAATTTGTTAAAAAAATGCCCTGTGTAATCCCAGGACTCAGAAGGCTGAGGCAAGAGTAGTGAGACCAGCCTGAGCTACCAAGTGAGCACAAGGCCACCCTGAACTAAACAAAATAAAACAAATAAAAGTTATGAAGTAGACACTTTTGAGCAAGCAAGAGGTATATGATTATGTAAACAGATGAAGTCAAGACTTCTCACAAATGACCATTCAGAGCACAGTCACAACACACAAATGATGCATGCACTTGATAACAAATGGACATGATTGTGTCTAATATGACATGATAATTCAACATTTCCTATGTTGTAAGGGATGTAGGTAATCATACTCATGTGACATGAGGAAATGCTTATGGAATTTTGGTGCCACAGTTTTTATTGCTTTTATATGGACCACACTTGATTTAGTGGAAATGTTGTGAAGCTTAACTTGAAGACATTCAAGACATTGACTTGAGTAAAGAATACATGGGATAAAATGATGTGCAGCTCTGCTGCCTACACTCTGAGCAGCTTCAGGGACAAGAAGTACTTATTGACAGGCAGCTCTGCTGATGAGCAGGATGGACCAAAGCCAATGGTTTTATAGGAAACGCAGTTATAGGAAATTCATTTGGAACTCGGGATTTGGAGAATAATGATGATATTTTAGAAGGAGATGGCATAACTGTATTTGAACAAATGTAGACTGTTTTGTATGAATAAATATAGGATTTTATGCATAAATAAATGAATAAATCTAGTTTGTTGTGCATTAATAAATTTAGATTATTGTAAAGTAAGACACCCCCTGAAGTAAGGCTAGATATAGGACCTGGTCTGACTTGGGGGAAAGTATGGTAATAGTTTATTTTCTATTTTTAAAAGTGAATACAAAATAATGATAAAAAGGAAAAGAATTAGAAATGATGCAGAATTTCACTAAACAAAATAATCTGAATTTGGCACTGTTTGTTGCATTGCGTAGTGTTGTCTTCAAATTAGTTGTTCAGATTACCAGATAGAGGCATGCAAAATTGGAAAAAGAAATAAAAAAGGAAATAAAGTCATAAGACATTAAGAAGACAAGAAGTTGAACCATTAATTGTTCTTTCCATAGACAGCAGAAATCCACACTACATTTATCCAAACCATCTTGTATATATACATAGTTATATCTCTTTTCCCCATGTCTCTCCTGTCCTTCTCCTCATGTAAGTAATTTCTTCCTTTTGAACACTTTCATTACTTTTTCACAGTATCTATTGCACCCTTCAGATTTTATTTACTCTTTGAGGTTCTCACACTAAGATAATCCAATGTTTGCACATGTAGGTCTGATTTCACTTAAGAGTATGATATCTAGTTGCATCTATTTACAAAAATATCCCAAATTTATCCTTTACATAGCTGAATATTATTCCATTGTGTAAAAATACTACATCTTCTTTATTCATTTCTCAGCTAATGGCCATTCAGGCTGCCTCCGAGATTTAGGTATGACAAATTGTGCTGTTATAAACATGGGTGTGCATAAATCACTATGGTATGATGCTTTCAGTTTAGGAAAAATACTGAGGAGGGGAATAGCTGGGTTGAATGGGACCTCCAATTCTAGCTTTTTGAGAAATCCCTATAATGACTTCCATAGTAGTTGTACCAGCCTGCGCTCCCACCGAAGGTGGAAAAGGATTTCTTTTCCCCACAGCCTCTCCACAGTTTGTTGTTGGTTGACTTCCAGATGATAGCCATTCTTTCTGGGGTGAGATGGAATCTCAGTGATGTATTAATTTGCATTTCTCAAATGACCTATCATGTTGAATATTTTTTCATACATTTATTTGCCATTTGCATTTCTTCCTCTGAGACGTGTACATTCATCTTAGAACACTGTTTTTGGATGGGGTCTTTGAATTCACAAGGCCTGATTTTTAAAATGTTTTTATATATTCTAGATAGAAGGCCTTTGTAAGAGGGATAGCTGGCTATAATGTTTTCCCAGTTTGTGGGTTCTCTTTTTACCCTGTTGGAGACTTTCTTTGAAGTGCAGATATTTTTCAAAAAGATGAGATCACAGTTGGTTCTTTGAAGTATTTCCCGTGCAGTTTGGTTGTTGTTCATGAATTCTTTACCTACCCATATTCTCTAAGATTTCTACTTACACTCTCCTCCAGAAGATCAATGTTTTTGTTTTAGTGTTTAAATCTTTGATCCATTTTGATTGTAATTTAGTGCATGGTGATAAACATGGAACTGATTTTAGCCTTCTGCATGTGGAAAACCGGTTTTCCCAATAAATATGCTAACTTTTTTTAACATGAAAAACTACTACAGAGTAGATAAACATTGAGTGAAAAGGGAAATAATTATTCATCTCAACATGTTACAAAACTGAAAATACCACTTCATGCATAGACATGCTTATAGCCCTTAAAAATTGTTTAGCAAATGCTAAACTAAAACTTTTCAAATAACATTTAGCATTAAATTAAAAATTCATATTTGTTGGTGGTTATTGTTTCTTATGCTGTGCTCTGACTTGAAGAACACCGAACCAAAACTAAAAAGTGGTTAAATGTTTTGCTTGTGAAATGTTTCCTATCTTACAAATCCATTAATATTTTGTTATAAATTTACAAAGCTATCAGCATAATGGCAGCTTTACAGAGTGTTTTCAAAATATCAATTCATTATTAAATCACTATTTTTCAGTTTTCGCTTTGCATTAGTACATGCTTACAAAGTGGTCGTTGCATTCCTGTGGGAAGCTGCCACAGGTGCACAGCATGTTTTCATCATTTTTTTTTTCACTCTTTTTCCCTCTCTGAGTCTCTCCTTCAATCTTTTGGTCTCCTTCTCTTTTGCAAAAAAGTCTATTCCCTGTCTTCTATTGTATCATTTAGTTTGCTTTTTATTTATATTTTGAATTTCTCATCAAACAAAAACTACTTAATGTTTAAGATTCTTTGTTTGATTTTTTTTCACTTAACATTATGGTCGCAAGGTCCACTCCCTTCCTTACAAATGCCTCAAATTCATGGTAGAGTCATCATAGTCCCCTGCGTACATACACCACATTTTTAAACTTCAATCTGGTGATGAACATTTGGTTGTCTCCAAGATTTAGCTATAGTGAACTTTGCTGCTGTACACATGACCAGGAATATATCAAATAATACGATTTCTTTAATATCCTTCGGGAGAAATCCTAGAAAGGAAATAGCTGAGGTGAATGGGATTTCTAGCTTTAGGTTTTTGATGAATTTCCAGTTTCCTTTATAGCTGCACTAGTTTACATCCCCAACCACAGTGAAGAAGGCTTCCTTTGCTCCCTGCAATCTCACCAACGTTTCTTTTTAATTAATTTCTTGATGACAAGCATTCTTTTTTCTCAAGTAAAGGAGATTTTAGTGTTATTTCAATTTGTATTCTTCTTATGAAAGAGATGTAGAACATTGTTTCATGTGTTTGTAAGCCATGCATACTTCTGAGAAAAAGTCTACTCACTTCAGTTGCCCATTTTTAACTGGGTGTTTTATTGTGAGGGATTTATTATTGATCTCAGGCCCTTCCACTTGTCAGGGAAGCACTTATTCTACTGAGCCATCTCCCCAGCCCTATAAATAAAACTTCTTTCCTTCTTTCTCTTTCTTTTTTCTTCCTTCCTTCCTTCCTTCCTTCCTTCCTTCCTTCCTTCCTTCCTTCCTTCCTTCCTTCCTTCCTTTCTTCTTCCTTTTGTGGTACTGGGAATTGAACTCAGGACCCTGTGCTTGCCAGGCAAGCACTTACTCTACTGAGCTATCTTCCCAGCCCTATTTTTAAATGCTTTATATATTCTAGACATTAGAACACTGCCCAAGCAACAGATGATAAAATCTTTTTTTTTTATATTCTATTGGTTGTTTCTTCACTCTGTCGGTTTCTCTTTTACTGTGCAGAAAATTTTAGCTTGCTCTATTTGTTGATTTGTGATGTTATTTCTTACATAATTTGGGTTTTGTACAGAAAGAACTTGCCTATACTTATGTCTTCGAAAGTTCTACTTTATCTTCTGGAAGATTGACTATCTCTGTTTTAACATTTAGATCTTCGATCCATCTTTATTTTAATAGATGGTGATATATAAATTAATCTAGATTTAACCTTCTGCATGTCCCTCATGCTGTCATCGAGTGCAGAAAAGAAAAGATTTATATCTCTTGATGTCACTGGGAGTGAATATGAAATGCACATTTTAATTAAAACTCTATTGAACTTGCCAGATAAGCAAACTCCTTAAACAAAATTTTCTGAAGCATGAACTACTTTACACAGATAAAATTGCTTGATATTTTCTTCTACCATCACACACCAAACGCTAACTCAAAATCAGATTATTGTAAAATATATTCTTTATTTTAGACTGAAGTTCATGGTGTTTTGCTTCTTTATTTTGACTGAAAGCATAGTGGATCCTTTTGTGGTGAGTGGAATTAATGACAGTATTACTGATAAGGTTAGGCTGTTTCTGGAATGGGGGATTCTGTGACTAACACTCTAACATGACATGAGAGAGAAAGCCTATGAACAGGGGGAAGATTACAGTAATATATTTAGTTTCCATGGCTGGCTTTGAATGTTAGCGGTCACAGGGTCCACAACCCATTTTGTTCTCAGAAGAGAACAGTCTCTCCCACCTTTCATTTCTCTCTTGGGTACTTTTCTTTCCCTGTCTCAGGCATCATGAAATCCCTGCTAAGTTGCAGCTGATGGTTCTGTGCTCTATTGCCCTTCTGGAACTTGTGTTTGCAGTGAAGCAGGCGTCCTCTTGGCCTGCTTTGCTGCCAGTTTCTCAGTGGTCTCAGCCCCGTGGCTTCCTGGTGCTGCTTCATTCCTTTGATGTCATCAGCCTCAGCTCCACCAGCTGTCCAGCAAAGCTGAGCAGGAGACAAAGTCTTGTCAGACTTTGCATCTCTGAATGTTATAACTGTATTGACTGACTGCTTAGTGGAACTTACATACTTAGATTGTGAGATGCTTTGCTTCAAAATGTTAAGGCATTACTCCACTCACAGTATGACTGTCAGAAGGCCTTGTTTCCAGTCTTATCCTTTGTCTTTTTTCTTATCACCTGATTTTTCTATCTGGACACTTTTAGAACTCTCCTATTGATTTTTGATATTGTGTAACATTGTGACTCAGAGTTAATTTGCTGTTTATGTGATGCTGAGAATGTAGTGAGTTGTATAGTGAATTCTTTTATTCTGGGAATGTGTGCCTAGGAAATAAACTCATATTATAGCTTACATGATTTTTATCACTGCATTTCTTTTTTTGAATCGCTGTTAAGCAGATGTGGGACTTCATGGATCATGCTATGATTTCCTTGTGTTTTCTGTTTTACATGTATTGTTTGTATTTATATCCCAAAGTTTTCTTGATGATTTTTAGAAAATGTCACTATGTTTTTAATATAAGTGTTTTCTCTCAATTCCTGTTCTGGTTTTTCTGTTTCCTTCCAAAAAAAAAAAAAAAAAAAAAAAAAAAAAAAAAAAAAAAAAAAAAAAAAAAAAAAAAAAAAAAAAAAAAAAAAAAAAAAAAAAAAAAAAAAAAAAAAAAAAAAAATGAAACGGAGAAACTTTTTGAAAAGATGAGATCCTGGGCCGGAAAGATAGTATAGTAGAGTAAGTACTTACCGGGCAAACACAAGGCCATAAGTTCAATCCCTGGTACCCCTCCCCCACAAAAAAAAAAAAAAAAGATGAGATCCCAGTTGTTAATTCTTTGAAGTATTTCTTGTTCAGTTTGGGCTCTGTTCATGAACTTTCTACCTACCCCTATGTCTTTAAGATTTAGACCTATATTTTCCTCCAGAGGATTTAGTGTTTCTGTTTCCATATTTAAATCTTTGATCAATTTTGAATGTAGCTTTGTGCATGATGATAGGCATGGATCTAGTTTTAGTGTTTAGCTTGTGGAAAGCCAGTTTTTCCAGTACCATTTACAAAAGAAGCTATCTTTCTTCCAGGGAGCATGTTCAGCCCCTGTATCAAAGATAAGGAGGCTAAGTGTGTTTGCAATTGTGTCTAATATTCTAATTTGTTCCACTGATCCTCTGGTCTGTCTCTATGCCATTACCATGTTGATTTTATCACAGTAACTGTGATTGGCATTAAATTTCTTGTAGAATTCTGCCTTGAATCCATCGGGGCCTGGCCTTATCTTTGTTGATATATTTTTAGTTACATTTTTAATTTCATTTCTCCTTATTGGGTTATTCAGAGTTTGTATGTCTTCTTGACTCAATTTTGGCATTTCATATGTTTATAAGAAACAGTATTTCTTCTGTGTTTTCCATCCCGTGAGAGAAGATTTTGAAAGTGGGTATTGATGATCTTCTGAATTTATCTATGGTTTGTAGTGATTTTCCCCTCTTCATTGTTTATTGCATGAACTTAGGTTTTATTTCTTACCTTTCTCTGGGGATTAGATTAGCTCAGGTTTTATCAGTTTTATAGATTCTTTCAGAGCCAACTCTGATTCTTTGTATTGTTTCGTCTCCAATGCACTAATTTCTGCTCTGATCTTTATAATTTCCTGCCTTTGGGGGGTTTTAGGCTTGACTTGCTCTCCTGTTCTATGAGCTTGAGGTGCAGCATAAGTCAATCCACCGTCTTGGTCCATAGTTACTCATTTTGAGCTTGTAAATAGTTGTGTTCATATTTTGTTTTCTTTAGAGTTATGCTGACCTTGTCAGGAACAGTGTGCCCTATTTTGAAACTCCCTGACTCAGAGCAGTGTTCCATGTGTGTTTATCTCTGACAGTGAGGTCAGTGTTCTCTTTGTGGGGAGGAAGAGTAAGCAGGAAGAAGCGATGGGGCATATGAATGCAGGCAGCGATCTTAATATCCTTTTGGTTAGAAGAGTAAAACAGGGAACAGAACAGACTAAATGAATAGCTTGGGCTCTGCCAGCTGTGAATCCTGGAAATCAAAGATCATTAAAAAATGGAGAAGTAATCAAAGCGTTTCCTAGTTTTCTTAGATGAACTTGGTGACACACCCCAATATGTGTGTATCCTCTCACAGTGCCTCTCCTGTGGTGTGATACTCAAGTCTTCCCTCTGCTCATCATTGTATCCTCTCAGAAAGGAAACAGATTAATCCTTCACGTTTGCATTTTACCTTGACCATACTTTCTCCTAGGTTGGTTATAATTTAAAATGTAGCATTTATTGTGGAACTAAAGGCTTAGCTATTTTCTGAAGCATTTGAGATTTGCAGGAAACTGGTGACAGAGGAATATTTCTTGAGTCCCTGAAATGACCTCCTACCTATGATCTAGATGAATTGGACTCAAATTGTCCAAGGGTTTCTGAGAGCCAGGAAAGAGCTATTCTGCAGTCGTTACCTCAGAGGAAGTAGTCATTAAAAATTCTTTTGAAATGTAGTTTTAATTTTGCCTTTTTACTATGTATCCACAGACTGCAATTTTTTTTTTTTTGCCAGAGTATCATTTCAGAAATTGAATTTAACAAAATTAACCTACAAAAGAACAAAAGTGAGTTGATTCATTAGCTCAAGTATCACAGGATTGGAAATACTTGGCAAATTGTTTTTGTAGAAACGCAATTTAGGTGCTTCTCCTATTTATGATAGTGCCAGAGAGAATAAAAATAATCAAATATAGTCTTACTAGGGAGCCATTAGGAGAGTTCAAAGAAAACTGAACAGAATGTATTTGGTTTAAATATAGCAAGCAAAAAATTTCAGGCCAAGAGTGAAACTTCATGTAAAATTATTCTAAACATGCACTGAAAATTATACAGTCAGAAGTAAGCATGCCTTGAAGGTAAATTTATTCATATGTCCCCTTTTATTTGGGACTTGATGTCATAAATTTGAGACTGTTTTCCCACAATAACTGTTCCAGCCTCAGCTTTTTCCCGTCATTGTGCTCCGGTGCCCTTGGACCCTGCTTCTCTGTGAGGGATGAGGAGTGGGAATAAGAAGTAGGGAAAGGAGCATAGCAGGTGGGCCTAAGAAAATTTATCTGTTAGTTGTCTTTAATTACAAATAATAAAAAATGCAAGGAAACCCCATTTCCTACAGGGTTCTCTCTGGCTGGCACTCCATTTTATTTTGAATAGAAATCTGCATAGATATTTAGGTCACTGGAATGATAGAGCTAATGATAGAATGAATGAATGACACAACTAGAATTATTTATTTTGTTGTTGGGTGCAAAGAAGTTTTAGGGGAGAGCGCTGATGAAGGTGGGTGGGATGAAATCTCAGCAGCACGGTTCTTCAGTTCTGACCTATGTGAGGTACCAACATTGCAACATTGCACGAGTCAGTTTCTCTGTTGCTCGTAGCAATACTCAATGCTCTCACCTGAAAGGAAGAGAGCTTTGGTTTAGCTTAAGGTTTCAGTAGATTCAGAACCTAGCCCATGGGCACAAGGCAGATCCATCATGAAACAATTCAATGGCAGAGGAAGAGTGCCAGAGAGGAAGAGACCCGGGAACAGAAAAGGACCCCAAACTCTCACCTCTAGGTCTCACTCCGACACAGACAGAAGTGTACTCTGTCAACCCCAGGGGCTGATCCTCATGCCACAAGGGGGCTCTGCACCCTGACCGCCAAGTGCCAGAGCACCTGTGATTGGCTCTTTGGTCTTCCTTTGCTTTTTTCCAAATTGTTCTACTACCAAAGCTCCAATGTTGTACAGATTTTTGCCTTCTTTTTTAAAGGGGAAGCTCTGGTTTACAGACAGGTATTGGTTTCTTGATTTTCACCTGCTTGCCATATCTTCTTAGGTGCATTATTCATCTGAACCTATTTATTAGCATGGGGAAGACTATGTAGCAGAGACAGTAAGGAGGGAAAGAGGGAGGGAAATATTTTGTCTGTATATTGATTTAGCATCAGGTGGAAGTTCAGGCGCATTTTGTTAGAAACTAGTATGAATCCTGCCTAAACTACATACAAGACATCTATGTATCTTCAATAGAAGATAAAGAAGTTCCTTGACAGGTGAGAAGATCACCCTTGCCATCACACAGGGAAGAACTGAACTGAAGGCATCTAAGCACTTGAAGAAATGAAGCTCTGCTTTCTGAATAGCATTCCTGGAGTTCTGTGATGTATTATATCACAGATTCATTTATCAGTGGAAAACTGGTAAGAATAATTCTGGGTTTTAATACTAGAAAGCCAGAGAAATGGCGAGAGACATGTTTTGAAAGAGCAGGAGACTTTTGCTTGGCATGAGTCATAGGCCCGGCCTATTCTGGTGAGGAGAGAGCTGCGAAAGGAGCAGGGAGGTAGGAAACTGCATGGCACATGGAGGCATAAGAGGAGAAGGGAGGATCTGGGTGGCAAGAGGAGAGGCCAGGAAGCCAAAATAAGGCCAGATTGTGAAGCTCTCCTAAAATGGGCTGCTGGTATGTTAAAACTCAGCTGTTTCTAACTGGCAACCAAACAGGTAGAAAGATATCTACACATCATGTGTGCATGATACAGAATTTAGCTTGTATTGAAAATAAAAATTAGCTCACATATAAATAAACTAGAATACATTTTTTTTTTTTGTCTTTTTGAGACAGGGTCTCACTGTGCAGTTCAGGCTGGCCTTAAGCTCACTTTGTAGCTCAGGCTGGTCTCGAACTCACAACAATCCTCCTGCCTCAGCCTCCCTAGTGCTGGGATTACAGGCCTGCACCACCATGCCCGGCTTACTAGAATACATTTTTATTTGGTATAACATTATATATGAATTAATAGTACCATAAGATTTGTTAAACATTTTTACCATCTCTTCTATTTAGCAATGCCAAGAGTTAGGTGCCTGAATTTCCACCATGCCATCTTCTTTGTTTTCTTTTGAACAAAGCAACAGCAGACACATTTCTAAGGAATTATAGAGAAGTCAGTGGAAGCTTCAAGAAAAAATATTGTTACATACTTTTACCATTAAGTGACCATTCTGTCACTTCACATTTCAGCTCCTTTTAAAAACATCTACTTTTCAAGAGCTCAATTATTTCTCACCTTGATCGCTGTGATTCCAGATTCCTATTTTTAGTTTTGCTGAACTGTTGAGAAGGGTTCAGGCTGACTGATAAGCACAAAGTGAGGTACTGGTGTGAATAAAATAAACGTTCCCCTTGACCTTCTCTCATAATCTCCCTAAGAAAACTTTCAATTTCCGGAAAGGTGGTAACAAAAAGTTGTCAACATAGAAACACCTGCCCTAGAACCAGCTGAACAGATTGCACAATTCTATGCCATGACAGCTGTAGAAAGAGGCTTTGAAACTACTAATTCAATCAAGAACTGTTTAATGAAATTTGACAGATTTCCGATACAAATCAGCCTCTGTTGCCATTTGTGGGAGGGAAAAATCCCCTGCAGTGAAGCAGTGGGAGGCTGAAGCTTTTGCTGGTACTCTGGATGAAATTGAGAGTTAATAAATCAGGTCTCTGTTGAAAGCAAACCTATGGTGAATTGGAGGAAAGTAATTAGGAGAGTATTTGCTCACAGGAGCTAAGAACTTTCACTCTGTACAAAAGCAAAGCATTGATAACCCTTGTGTTTCACTTGGCACTGAAGCCCATATGCTTCTCATGTGCAGATTTCTAGGCATTCAGCCAAACAGCAAATCTATTTGCTTTACACAAAAAAGAATAAAACCACCAGAGAAGTCACTCACCCAAGACTTGGGGTCAAGAAAGAATCGTAAATTAAAAAATAAACTCCTTTTAGACAAAACCCTAATGTACATCAAATGTTTTCTATACAGAAATGTGGGATGCAGTTGTCTCTCCTTGGTTAATTGGTGTATTTGACCTTTTTAATCGCTATGATGAAATACTTGTGGCAGACTAACTTTAGAAGAAGAGGTTTATTTAGCTCAGTTATGAGCTGAAAAGTCCTACAGAGTGGGCTTAGGAAGAGCCCTCTGTGGGCATGAACTTGTGGCAGATGAGAATGATGGATTGAAAAGATCACATCAGTGACACAGAAGGCAGAGAGCCCGGAGCGCAGCTGCTCCTGTGGAGGCCTCATAACCTGAGCCCCAGCCACGCCCTTGGCTTTCCAGGGGTAAAGAACACTATTCTGAGATAGTGTTCAGAGCCACTTCTCTAATGAGGACTCCCCTAAGGAACCCACCCTAACCGTTGCAATGAACAGACATACTAACCTGGAGTTGCACACTTGAAGTTCAACTTAATGAGAAATATTAGAGCAGAAATAAATAAAACACAGCAGCACAATCCACAATAGCTAAATCTTGGAGGCAGTTATAATAATTATATGTCCATGGATAGATATAAAGACAACATGGTTTCTACATACTATAGATCTTCATTGTTTTATTTCCCCTCTTCTCTCTCTTCCATCTTCCTCATTGATCCCCTTCTCACCTCCTAGGAGTACCAGATGAATAAATAAAAGATTAAAACAGGATGGAGATTTGCTATGTATATGTCCAGCTCCCCAAAATGAATGAGTCTGTTACATATTGCAAACATATGCTAACAACGAAGAGGATAAACAAGACAGGTTAACTTCGGAAGTGGACCTGCTGGTACAAACCCTGTCTCCAGTATCATCTATTGTGGCTGCCCGTGGTCAAGGGTATATTTGGTCCCAGTATTGCAAATCTTATGACTTTTCAACAGAAAGCCAGAGCCCACAATTTCTTTTAAATTAATTTTACTGAGAAAGAAAGAGCAGTGAGACAGTTTCAAAACAAGTTAGGACAGTTATAATAATTAATATGTTGCATATTGTTGCCTTCATAGTAGTTATTCATAGTATAAGATGCAGACTTGATTTCTTAACCCACTACTCTTATGGACTACTGGGCTATATTGGATTATTTTGCTGAGTTTATGTACCTACAATATTTGAATGGTAATGGAATACCCACCTCTGAAAAAACTAAACAAAAAAGGGGGATATAAATGAAGGACCATTTTGTAGTGAAATATATACATATATACATATATATATGTATATATATATATACACACACACACACACACAAATTAGTTAAGTTAGATATGCAGCTACTTTCTATTAGTTCAATGAGAAGAAAGCTTGTCTAATAGTGTTTAGACAAGATATGTCTGCATCTTGTACTATGAATAACTACTACAAAGACAGCAATATGCAATGTATTAATTATTGTAAGTACTGACCTGTTTTGAAGCTGTCTCATTGTCATTTCTTTCTCAAAAAATTAATTTTAAAAAGATAGCATCTTGAACAGAATTATACATATGTACATGTATTGCTCCCATACCTCCTGTCTTTTTCTTCATCCCAGGTTTTCCTTTCCTTTGAACAGATTCTTTCCCTTTCACATCATCTATTGTACCTTTCAGATTTCATTTACCCTTTCAAGTTCTTACGCTAGTAAGACAATACGATACCATTTGCACAGCTGGATCTGATTTATTCCACTTATGACTATGGTCTCTGCTTGCATCCATTTACCTATGAAGGCTTCCAGTCTAATCCTTTTTATAGCTGAATAATACTCCACTGTGTAATACTACCACTTCCTTTTTATCCATTCCTTAGCTGATGGGCATTTGGGTTGTTTCCAAGAGTTCACTATGACAAATTGCCCTGCTGTAATGTGGGTGCACATGTATCACTGTAACGTTAATTACATTTCTCATTCAAAGTCAAGTAAAGCCAGTGATTCAGAAATAAAGAAATGCACATTCAGATTCATAAGCACATAAATAAAGTGTGATCAGAATACCTGTTAACAGTTACATTTTTTAAAAATTACAGTAAATGACATATTGCCATTAATCCCCTTGATTTTGTTTTGTTTTTTTTTTGTATTTTAGAGGAGGGTCTGCAGTGTGTTCTGGGTCTCACTACTAGATCAGACACATAGTGATCGGCCTGTTTACAGCCTTGCAAGAGTTGGGATTACAGGCATGCACCACAGGGGACAGGGCTGGCACAGAAGGCCCAGGGATTGAGGCCCCCTCCCAGTCCGCTGAGCTATTTGGCTGACCCCTCATAAATCCCTTTGAAAGGACTTTTTTGGGGCCGAGGAGATGGCTCAGTAGAACATAGTGCTTCCCAGGCAAGCATAAGGGCCTGAGTTCAATCCCTGTTCCGCAAAAAAAAAAGAAAAAGCAAATACACTTACGGCATCATTATTGACACTTTTGAAGGAGCTCTGAAAGTGCAGTTTTGCATCTTTGTAAGAAACTAAAAAAATCTACAATGAATATTGAAGCCTAATACAACCAACGGAAAACAGCTTGATAAGAACACTGACATGTGTCTTTGATTTGGCTCCGGGTGATTTCTGGCTCTTTGCCAAGGTCAGCTGACCATGAAATGTAAACACGCGGAATCAACTCAGGACCCAGAGGCGCCAGAGCAGTGCATCTGAAGACGCTCATAAGGTCGCAGCAGGGCTTCAGGAAGCAGCAGGAACCTTAAGTGCGCTCAGAGCGGGACTCAGGGCTTCGCGTCCTATGTGTTTATTACACCGTGTAGTTGTGTATCTTCACACACATGTTGTAGAGTGCGCTTAGGCACTTAATTTCTCAACAAGATTTATTCAAATTGCCCTTCTCAACTATGAAGAAAAAAATGATGAGATTATTTTTTAATGAAAAGAAAGAAGCAGCCTCCTCTCTTTTAATAGTGTCTCCTTGAAAATAGTAGCCCAAATACAACCCTAAATGCTTGATTTTACAACACAGGATCTTGGGCCTCTCTGATCTGTGGAACTACAAGCATAAATTTCTGGAATTAATTGTTTACACTACTGTGGTAATTACAGGTGAATTTTAAAAGATAATTTTATTTATCTTCCAAGGAGTTGAGATATTTTATTTATTTTTTAAACTCTATACACAGCCCAGTCTTATAGGATTTTCATGCTATCATTCATTCATATAAAGCTGAAAAGCCTGTTCAGTAATAAATTGTGTTTATTCTTTTGTATTTTTTTGTCACCAAATCTCATTTTGTCAGTATTGTACTACTTTCCCAATATGTAAGTAAGTATAATTTTAGTGCCTATTTAAGAAATATAACAAATATCACATGTATGAGAAACTGATGGAATCAGAATATCACACTGAATCAAGATTATTTCAAATTATTATAATTTAATCTAACCAATAGAATCCATTTAACTCTGGAGTACACATTCATAAATGACTACTTTAATAATACTTTTTACCATTTTATTAGCATATATGTATGTTTTGTAGATACCTACAGATTTTATATGTAATACATTGATATGTATATATGCATGCTTTTGTTTTGAATTTATCTGAATATACACTTGTTTTTCTAGTATAGAAAATATTGTTGAAAGTTACTGATTTTTCCCCTGCAAGATTGGCTTGTACTTTCACAATCCAAGGCAACCTGAACTCCCGCCTTCTGTCTTCTCAGAATCTCTCCAGGCCCAGGCGAGGGCGGCAGCTTGCAAAGCAGTACCCAATGCAGACAAGCCTGTGGATTGCCTGATGCAATTTTAATTGTGCTCAGTGAATAAATGCTTTGGAGCACTTCAAAGAAAAACAAGTGTCTGGGTGGGCTTAAGACAAATGATAAGTAAAATACCATTATAGAAAGAATAACTGTTGATGAAAAGAAGCCAGCTGATACTAGCATTCTTGTTTCTTTTCCAAAATCAGTCTTACAGGAAAAGATGAACTATCCTCCTACAAGTATTTTTTGAAACATTTATTTTTTATTTTTTATTTTATTGGGAAATAGCAATGAGATAGTTTCAATAGGACAGTTTCAATACTTAATACATTGCATATTCTTGTCTTCGTAGTGGTTATTCATAGTACAAGAGGCAGACATGATATTCTGTCCAAACACCATTAGCACAAATCTTTCTTCTCATTGAATTAAGAGAAAGTAGCTGTATATCTGTCCTATTTTGTATATACAGATACAAAATAGTCCTTCATTTGTATCCGCTTTTTGGTTTTGTTTTTTCAGAGATAGGTATTACATTGTTATTTAAATACTGTAGGTGCATGAATTCAGCAAAATAAACTTAAGTCATACTATTACATTTTGCTTTTTGCTGTTTTACTCTGTCACTGAGGATGGCTCTAGAAGAAAATTTTGTGCTTAGTGATATATATATTTGGTCCTTGAATGAGTACTGATTTTTTTAAAAATAGCTTTGTGTTTATTTTGGTTTATGGAATAAATTCTTTGGGATTTGATCAACATGAACTAGTCTCTCTCCTCATCAATTTAAATCTTAATAAAGATGAGTGCTTTGGCAAACTTGCCAAATCATGGGGTGTAGATTGGCAACTAAAGAGCAATGCATTAAAAATAGCCCCCAGGCAGTAACAGCCATTGTTTGTGCAACACCACTTTCCAGGCCATCCTTTTACTTCTGTTGGTGAAAGCCATCTAATCCTTACAACACCTCGGCAAGCTGGACATGAACCCTCATCATTCCCACTTTTCATACAAAGAAACTGAGGCTACTCAGTGGTTGAACAGAATGTTCATGCAAGGAGCCCGGTTCTGTGGCCCTTCTGGTTCTTGAAACCTGATGGGCTGCTCTCACTTTCTTGCAGGTACTTTCATCTATTTACATAAATCATGGTCTGTTAAATAAAACAATAGTTCCCCTCTGTTTCAGTTCCTTTTTTCTTGCTGAGGCAATATACTCAACACCTTGCTTTGTTTGTTTTTGTCTTTTTGAGACAAGGGCTTGCTATGTAGCTCAGGCTGGCCTTGAGCTCATTTTCTAGCTCAGGTTGGTCTTGAACTCACCAAGATTCTTCTGCCTCAGCCTCCCAAGTGCTAGGATTACAGAGATGAGCCACCATGCATAGCTATACCCAACACTTTTAACTTAAAGGAAAAGAGTGGCCTTGTGGGTTAGCTCAGTTGTCTAAAGTGCCCACTTGGGCAAACTCAGTCAGGCGCAGGGGAACGCAGTTTGATCCCCAGCACCACATGCTGCACCAGACCCATCCTTAAGGCAGCCTGAGCCAGGAAAAAAGAAATCTTCAACTTAAAGGAAAAGAGATTTATTTTTGTTATTAGCTTTAGCCCATGGTCAGGTGGCTCCAAGCAGGAACCAGAAGGCAGAAGGGCACAGAGGAGAAAAACGTGCTGAACCCAAGGCCGCCAGGAGGCAGAGAGAAGGGAGGAGTTGCCGAGGGAGAGGTGCGCTTCCGGCACACCCACCGCCCACCTGAGCCCAAAGATCACCTCTTAACAACCAATCAGATGTGGGATTTCCATGAGCCCACACCCTCCCCAACGCAGGAGGATGTGGGAGCACCTTCCACATTTGAGCCACAATACTACTTTTGACACAATTATTATGCCTTCTTCTTTGGAAGTGTTTTCCACTGTAGAAGTTGTTTGGGGAGATTGCATATCAATCTTTATAGTTAACACTTTTCTTCTGAAAAGTTTAACATCTTAGCATGACTGAATTTCTCATTATTTCTGGGAGATTTTTGAGGTCAGATATTGAAGGAAGATGCTGTAACTATCATGTTTTACTTCTTTCACTTTCCATATCTAACTTATAAGATAAGCTGATTGTTTCTATATTCAAAATAGGTGCAACACCCAAATATTTTGCACCATTTTCACTGCTATGTTTGGCCCAGTCCTTCATCGTCCTTCACGTTTGGCCCATAAATCACCTGGCTTGCTGGGCCTGCCCAGTATTTGCTAAGCGAGTCTCAGCATAGCAAGCTGGGTAGGGGTGTAGACACCCTGGCTAGACTGCTCGCTCCCTCATCTGGAAACCCTCAGTAGCTCACAAGAGTTGCTCTTTCCAGGGAAGTACAAGAAGTTCTCTTCCTGTTTTAATTTCTCAGCACCATTTCCTATGCTGTGTCCCTGTCACAAAACGACACAAAACAGGCAGACCCCTGCACTGGGGCTGCTGGCAACTGTTGCCTCCTACCAGGATAGCTTTGTCAATTATGTGAGCAGCTAACCAATTTCTTCAAATTGTTCTTTGAATGACATCATGTCAGTTAGACTTGCCCTGGCTACTCTGGAATTTCAGAAAACCATCCATCCCTGTCACCAGCTCGGCAGGTTTCCTTCCCCTTCCTCCACATTCACCCCATCATAGCTATGGTTCTCTCTGTTTGTTACGTACAATTGCCTGTCCTCATCCTTTTAAAGCTAAAATATAAATTCCATTAGAGTTGGAATCTTGTCAGTTGTAACAATTCTGATTTTCCAGACTTGTGCGACTATTCCTGGTACACAGTAGGTGATAAATCAATGCATCGAATGAACATATGATACTGATTTAAAAGTGCTCGTTAGCTCCTAGAAGGGGCCCAATATTTTTACTCTATTGCTTATCTGTTAATTTCTGCAAACTTGGGAACTAAATGTATTACTCTCACATTAAAATGGTGGCATCTGAGACACAAATGTTTATTATTAAACAAAATATAGAGTTTTTCTTCAGAATATTGGACATAGGAACAAAAGAAACAAAATATAGACAATTATAGACATAAATAGACAATTACAGACATAAATATAAATTTAAAATTTTCTGGATTGGGGTGAGGCAAAAATTATTATAGTCTAATTTGATTGATGAAACATATTTTTAAATGCAGAAAATGAGTAACTGCAATATACGTGCAGCAAAGAAGCTTTACTGAATTCATTTTCTCCTGATTCGTTCAGAGCACCGAGTGAGGTCTCTGCTATAGTACAAATATTTGTGCCCTCCCCACATTCGTAAGTAAAAGTCGTAACCTCAAGGTGGTGGCGTTGGAAGATTCGCCTTGAGGAGCCATGAAGTTCCGAGGACGTAGCCCTGATGAGTGAGACGGGTCTGCATAAACCCCAGAGCCCAACTTCCCGGGCTACCAAAGGAGGTCACCGCAAGAGGGCGCCACGGCAAGAGCTGGCCCAGGCCTCTGAGGCTGCGCAGACCTGATGTTGAACTTTCGGCCTCTGCAACTGTGAGAAATAAATTTTGGATGTTGATGAGTTGCCCAGCATAATGATGATTTCTTTTTAAGATAACTCTTTCTCAAAAAAAAAAAAAAAAAAAAAAAAGCCTTGAAAACTAGATATCAGCCTATAGCTTGTTGGGGCTGGCATTTCTGATGTCTAGTTTTCAAGGCTAATTAATTTCCAGCTGAGTCTTATTTTCGGGGATCTTTGGAAGCAGCCAGATCAGAAGAGGAGAGACTGCTTTACTCTCTTCTGCTGACACAAAAACATAAACAAAATACAAAATAAAAATAAAAATACAACTTTGTGCCATTTCACGAGTAACTAATGCTGTGGGTAACACGTAAATTAAATCTTTGATCTGACTTCTCAGTAAAGTTATGAATTATAGACATAGTAACAATAGTATCAATATTTTGAAAGCATTTTTCACTTTATCAAGCACTTTCACATGTGTCATCTAATTTATCACAATAACCACGAGAATGTTACAAACATTAGCACTCAATAAGAGTTTTGTAAAAAAAAAAAAAGACACAGGTTCAAAACTTTTAAATTATTTTTCCTAATTCCACTACTGCACCACTAATTCAAAATCAGTGCTTTTTTTTTTTTAACCAAACTAATTTCACAAAACCTCTTGGAAACTCTTGAAAAATCTTGTGAAACATCATTGTGTACCTGCCATGACAATTAGGTACAATATGATGTGAATTAGTATGACTTTAATTTCTTTTTGTGAGACAGGGTTTCACTGTAGTTAAGGCTGCTATTTATCTCCCAGCACTCCACCTGCCTCAGCATCTTGAGTGCTGGGATTACAGGTGTGCACCACCACACCTGGTAGGTACGACTTTAAAAGCCCAATGCGTATCTATTAAAATATTGTGACTGAAAGAATGGAGCCAAGAAATAAAGACATGACTGGGAAGAAAACTAGGGTAGCTGAGTGTTTTCTCAACAGTGTTAGAAATGACAGCCATGGGCACTGTGTGTGTATGTGGGGCCTCGGAAGTGAAGATGTAATTGCCGTGTGTATCTGAATGTTTTCCTTCTAAGGAAGTCACTAACTGAGAACATTCCCAGTCTGTCATTCTGACTATTTGCCAGGTGCAATTAGGGGAAGGAAATTGTGTTTCTTATTTGCATTCATAAATAGCACAGGACTCCAGAGAAGCTGAGCTTTCTGCTCCAGTCACATAAAAAAAAAATGCCTCTTGTGGAGCATCCAAGTCAATACATCAGAAAATCTAGGACAGAGACCTTATTCTCCGCTAACAGTCTGCTCTTTGGCAATACTGAATGCTTTCAATTATTTTTTCCTTTAGCCAAGATCTTCCAACCCCATGCATTGTCAATCACAGAACTTCACTAACATATTAGATGAACAAAGTTGTGTAAGAAATGAACATTTCCACTATAAAAGGAGGTAGAGTATACAGATGACTAGGAGACTGGGACATCCTTTCCTATTGTGTGCTTTGCCTTTTTTCAGTCATCAAAGATGCAAATGTTTAAAAAACAAGCCATATGACTTATATGCACTTGTTTTTTAACATCTAATACAACACAGTTACTGAAGGACTTTTCTGTGCTCCATCATAATCCCAGAACTCTTAAAAGCCCTTCCATTTCTTATGCCATGTCGCATGCATTCAGTTGCTACATTCAGATAAGCCATTAACAGTTTATAACCGTAGCTTAGCTTTCCCTAAGTGAGAATGCACGCTGTGTGCTTGCCCTCTTGTCCCCATGGAGTGAGTGAGAAGGGCCTGTGGTGGCAGGGGTCTCCAACCTTCCTGCTGCTCCACTTACACCTCAGGGAGAAGCAGCAGGAAAGCCATCTCAAGGTCTGAAGCGGTGCTCTTGGCTCAGGAGGCAGCTTGTAAGGGCAGCTGCTCAGGGAATCCCTGCAATCATTCCTCATCCTTCACTTCTATTAGGATAACATGACATACATCAGGATGTACAAGCTCCTTTTCCAAAGTTGATTTCCCTTAAGGCTGTTGGTCCCTATGCCTCAAAGTGTAGGTCAGCATCATGATTCATTTTAATACATGGTCTGACCAAGCTTTGAAATATTCCCCACATGATTTTAAAAATATCACAGGCAACCTACTTTGCTGATTCCATCTGGAAAATAGTGGGCAGTTCAGGGAGTGTGCAGGATTATGAGTTGCTTCAGTACAGTTAAATTTTTAGCAGGGAAGCTCACACTTCTGTATGTCAGAGCTTGCTTCTGATAAGAAGGTTGGATGTGGGAAGTTTAGAATGAGGTTAGAAGATCCTCACTATGTCTATATTTTCAAGTTTTTAATGAAGGCTCAGGTAAATCCTTTTTACTGTGATGAATAGTATTGCATTGTATAAGACAGAAGTTCAAATCCCAGGGCTTCAGGACACTGAGTTTTTAAATGGGTTCTGGGTTTCACTTCTCCTATACGCATTTTCAGAGATGTTAGCTTGTTGCAGTTTCAAAAGGGACTTTGACTCTAAAAATGTAAAAAGAATTATTTGAATCCTATGTTTTCAGTAATATACATATCTAACTCTCACTCTAGACAATGAGGAATGAAAGTGTTAGTAAAAAGCAAGATCAGTTCTTATATTTCCCTAAACATATTTAGGGTTAAACATGATGGGTAATATAATATTTTGTCTGTCAAGAGAGGACAAGAAAAACAGAAACTCATTTATGGGAAGAGGCTATGCTATTCAAGAAATGTAAATGCTAACTATTCCTAATGATAAGCTTAAGAGAATGAATAGAAAAATGTCATTTCTGTCTCCTAACAGTCACCTGGAGACACAACATTGTGAAACACAACTGCAAATGCAACAGTATATATTTGTTAGGCTTCCCAGGCTGCCATCATAAAATATCAGAGTGGGTAGTTTAAAAATACAGCAATGTATTTTCTTATAGTCTGGAGGCTGGAAGGCCAAGACCAAGGTTCCTGCCTACTCAGGTGTTTTTCTGTCTGGCCGGGAGCCCACACAGAGAATGGGGTTGGGGGCTTTATCTCTGGTGCTGTCTCTTGCAAAGCCACTAATTCCATTGGATGAGGTCCCCACTGTTGTGACCTCATTCAACCTTAATTCTTTCTAGGTGTTGTCTTGCAACACAGCCACACTGGCCTTTAGTCTATGAGTTTTGGGGAAGGAATATAAACACTGACAACTTCATTGATCTGCATGGAAACATACAACAGTGGAACAATGATGGTGGGACAAAACTGCACAAAGGGTGGTCTTCAATCTGGGCTGTTAAAGGTGAGCTTATTTTAAAAATATTTTCCTTATTTTAAGTTTATTATTTTACTTCTAGTAACTTTAGATGTGTTTGAAAACTTTTTCTTCAGAACTCATCAAAAAGATGCCTCTCACAGTAGGCAAAAACCACATTAAAATATTAAACTTTCTTACAGTGTTTTGATGGGAAAGCTGAGATATTCCAGGAATAAGTCAACAAGATCTCAAAAACTGGGGCAATAAAAGTACTTGTACATCTGTGTATACAAATACCATTTCATTTGCATTCCCTTTTGACAGAAACTCATGTGTACAACATTTTAACTTATGCTTAGAACACTGGGTTTAGCAACTTGGTCACTTATTGGGTGTTCAAACCAGCACTCAAAACATAAGTCAGAAACAAAGCATAAGAAATGTAACCAGATAAAACGGTGCAACTTAATGAATGCATGGCCAAAGAGAGACATGTGGGAATAGGACATTGACAAAAGACCAAGGATCCGGAGAGGCTGAAGGAAGCCTGGCACAAAGATGGCTCTTGAGTGGAATCTGGAAAAAGGTTCTGGAAAATGAGGAGTGTCTCATTTCACATAGACAATCGGCCTTACAAGGCCACTGTCCTGAGGGCCATGCTGGATGAGACTGTGCCCATGTTTCCATCGCCTGGGACCTCCAGTGTTATGTGCTGCCCCTGATTTACATCCATATGCAAAAGGTGAATAAAAAGTAGACATTCTGAGTCTTTCATGCATCCATTCTGTCACTGAAATGACTTCTTTATGAATCAAGTCACACAGGTTCATGTCATAGCCTTGATAATCTTTCTGGACCTGTTTTAACAGGTCATTTTAATGAAAATGGTGACTAAAAATGAAAAAAAAAAGTGTTTTCTGGTGTTACAAATGTAAGATTTGAACAAGGGTTTCAAAAAGGAGTGACTCAACAAGTGGATATCTAGAGAGAAAGCCAAATTTGTCTGGTGTACGCAATTTTATGTCTTACCTAAGTAGCTACCTTAAAGGCCCAGTGTTATTTTTACTTTGATTATGAAAGTTTGCTTTTTCATAGAATAAGTGAAGTCTAATGATCAGAAGAAATCATAGTGGGAGATGATGTCAGAGAGGTGGTGGGAACATATCGTACAGGACCAGAGAGACCATTTTGAGGACTCCATATGAAATGGAGTTTCTGTGAAGTACTGAATACGGGACAGATGAGATCTGATTTTAGTTTTCGAAGAAAGTTTAGGGAGCAGACGGAGGAGGTGGAGCTGGGGACACGCTCAGAGGAGAGTAATGAGTGGCCATGATAAGGTCTTCTACCCAGGCAGGATCTATGGCGGTCGGGCCAAGGCGACATCTGTGTATATGAGGACGCAGGAATGCGAGGGACAAGGAACAGTAGTAGGCTTTTCATGGACATGGATTTGGAGAGGAGAATAATAAAAGAAGACTGAGTATGAGAACAGTGAAGACTGAGTATGTTTATCTCAATCAGAAGGCCTGAGGTATCGTACATACATCTGTGTGTTTGTGTTAGCTTTCCATTGCTATAACACCCACGACAGGAAACTTACAACATTAACAGCCTCCCATTTTTGGAGGGGTCAGCCTGTAACTGGTTGGCTCCCTGTGATGAGGCACCACACACGGCAAGAGGGAATGAAGGCCCAGGGCAGGATCTGGGTACGAAAGGAGCCGTAGCAGGAAGCTAGTGCCCCACAGCCAACTTGGATGACCCGCAGACCTCCTCCGAGGGCCGCTCTTGGTTCCACAACCTCTGAAGTGCACCACACTGGGCCCAGTCATACACACATATTTATCATTCACTTTTCTTAGGGCTATTGAGATGACCATTCAGCAATTTGCCACCTGTGCACACTCTGAGCAATGTTTGAAACACCATAAAAACCTAGTAAATAGCAGGCATTTCTGTTTATATTTGCCTGACCAGACAAGTGTCTTTAAGGCCATTTTCATTATTTTCTTGTGGGACACTGACTTGTTAATAGCTTCCCAGGCAGAACAAAGCTACCATTTGACCTAGAAATGCAGTCTGCTGAGTGGAAAAGAAGGTAAAATTTTTCTGTAGTGGCTTTATGTTATGGCAAACCTCTCGGAAAGAGCAAAAACTCAGCTTCAGAGAGGAAATGCAGGTACCTACAAGAAAGGAGCTCACTGGCTGCTTCGTCTATGAAAACTGGGCAGCACCGTCATTGTTGCAAAGCATTAGGAACAAACGCAGGGTTGCCTTGTTAAAAAAAATGAAGACTCCGACCTGAATCACAAGATTAAACTGGTTCTGGAGAAAGCCTTGTAGGTTTTTACTCAGACAGGAAATTGAAAGAGTGACATGACATTTAGCTAGAGAGAGAGAGAGAGGGAGAGAGAGAGAGAGAGAATTTTGAGGAGTCACATAACCTGATTAAAATGTCAACTCATAATCACAGGCCACTAACGTGGTCACTTGGCATCTCACCTGTATTTTTGGAATACCCATATTTATATTTAGCCTACAGCTATATTATTTATGTCAAATGAAGCCAAGCTATATTTTCCCCACCCTAGATATAGGCAGAGTTTTTCAATCTTTCATGGGAATACTGTGAATAACTTGACAAACTGACAGTGTTTGGCAATTTCATACATGGTTTCAGGCAGGCAAACATTACCTTCAAACTAGCAGACAGGATCAACAGCAGATGAGAATGCAAAAGCTAAATCAAAGCTAGTGTGTCCACTGTGTAAATTATGGTTAACCACAAGTAGTGAATTGACCCCAATTGGAACAATGTGAAAAAGAATCTATAAATGAATAATCAGTTGAAATTAAGCCTGGAATAGAAATGAAACACATCATTAAGTCCCAGAAGAAATTCCAAATATTGATGTGTCCAAGTTTAGAACGCATTAGCAGACACCCCACCTAGAAGCTTTTTCAGAATATATATCATACTGGAAACCGTATACTTTCCCTTGATATTGCAGCATCGTAGCAGGGGGTAAATTAAACTTGAGCTACCTGCACAACAGATTTGTGCTTGGGTAATTAAAGATAGCAGCTGGAGTTTTGACTTCTATTGACATGTGTAGGAAGAGAAAGAACAATGATCCTTGACCAACATGCTAGAATCCCAGTAGGGGTAAAGTGGTTTTTCACAAGCAGGATGATTGATCTGAGCTCAGAAGAGCTCTTAATATGCCTTTTTCTCTGTGGGCTTGATAAATGTGTGTTTCAAAATATGAAACTCTGATAATTTGCAAGTATCATGGTCTTGTGATATGCATGATAATTAGAACTTATCTTTAAAACTTTCTATGTCCAAAGTATTGAGTATTAACTATTTAACATGAACATCTGTAAGCACAAGTCAGTTCTATACATCTATGTCATGTCTGTGAATTTGTTTTTGAGTTTTTCCATTTATATCAATAAGGGAATTTCTCTCTTTGCCTCTCTGTCTCTGTCTCTGTCTTTGTTTCTGTTTCTGTTTCTGTCTCTCTGTCTCTGTCCCTGTCTCCATTTCTCTGTCTCTCTCTCAGTCTCTATATCTGTCTCTCTCTGTGTCTCTCTGTTTCTGTCTGTCTACATCTCTCTCTCTGTCTCTGTTTGTCTCTCTCTGTCTCTCTGTCTGTCTGTCTGTTTCTCTTTCTCTCTCTTTGTGTCTCTCTGTCTCTTCCTCTCTCCTTTTCTTTCTCCTTGTGCCCTTTCCTCTTGGCATCTACATTACACTTTTATTTATGTAACTAGTTAGACAACAAAGAATGTCAGAACATCAACCTAATTAATCCAAACATGTATGGAATACTAGCATTACTTGCAAGCTCGGCCTTTTATATCATCATACTGTGAAGGTTAAGTTGATTTGTGTTGCTGTAAATCAAAAGCAGCCTATCAGCCACCTTACTTTAATTATAGCTCTTTGGGACTATTTTGATGCTAGAAAAAATCCTACTCTTGCTTTAAGAGGAACATGATTAAAGTTGTCAGCCCACAAATGTCAAAGTGCAGGAGAGCAGAAGAGAACTCTTCACTTTAGATATTTTGTTTAATGGTGGCATAAAAAGGATTTCATGCAGATGTAGTATATACCAAACTTTTAGTTGCAGAATGCTGGAGATTCTTTAAGATGAAAGAGATTATATAAATCTACATGATTATCATAGAATTTCTTCAGAAACAGAAAAAATAATTACAAAGTAGAAACAATGAAAAAGAATGAATATTAACATATTTATGAGTGAATGCTCCTTTGATTTTTCTAACCCAATATCATTGTCACATAAATGTTTATAATTGATGAAAAATCTGTGTGCTACTTTCTTTGCCTGTAGTATAAATCATGATTATGTTTTTGTAAGATTTTGACAAGATTTATGAAAATAAGAATTTTGAAACCCATCATAAGAGTGGAAATAAATTTTGTTTATTTGGGCTTACTTTAAAGAGCACAAAGAAATTTAAATATCCTTGAATAAGAGGGAGAACATGGAAAATTCTAAAGAATATTTATTGAGAACATCAATCCTTAAAATGATAAGCAAAGGCAATCATAAAATATCATCATTCATTAAACATAAATTAACTGCTATTAAATTTTTAGAGGCGTCAAACACAGATGAGTTCGGTAAGATCTTTCCTTGCCCTTAAGAACATCGCTTTCGAGGGCCAGCCAAATAGCTCAGCGGATTAAAGCACCTGCAAGCAGGTGCAGGGGCCAGGGTTTCATTCCTGGGCCTGCCATGCCGGCCCACTCTGGGGGCATGCTAAGACAGCAGTTGAGATGGCGGCATGGTGTGGTGGTGCGCGCCTGTAATCGCAGCTCTTGGGAGGCTGTAAATAGGCGGATCACTGCAAGTCTGATCTAGTAGTGAGAGCCTGAACACCCCGTAGACCCTTTCCTAAAATACAAAAAAAAAAAAAAAAAAAAAAAAAAAAAAAAAAAAAAAAAAAAAAAAAAAAAAAAACATCGATCTTGTGAGGTAATACAGGTTCTATACAGAAAGCCAAAGCTGAAATTTAAGAGTGCCTTAATTTTAAAGTTATGTGACATTCTTACTAATGCTGACCCTACAAGTCCATCTTCTCAATTGCTGTTGTCTCACGAAGAGACTAAGTCAAGTACATTTAAGAAAAATGACACAGGAATTAGAAAAGCAATAATAGCATTCCTTTAGATGTAGGAATTGCTATTATATGTTAAGCAAGTCAAGGATAACCTCTTTAGAGTCTTAATGAAGTATCTCCCCTATTTCAGAAAAATCTTTTAAATAAGTTGACTTCAAATCACTGTATGTTCAAGAAAAAAAGTGATGCTAGTATCTGATTTAATAAAAATACATGGTGAAGATTTAAATTTGTAGAAGACACTTCCTGGTCCTTGTCTCAGTCCAAGAAACCAATATTTGTAATCCCAAAGTTATGTTATTGGAATCCCATCAAGTTGATTCCAATCTGCCACTTTCCATGCAACCCACGGTGAAGATGAGGACACTAAATTATATTTTTAATCATCGGGGAGACTTAGAGAGGGGCTCTAAGTCCTGCCATGACATGGCTTTCCAGAACCAAGAGAGCGACCCAGAGCCTCACCCTGTTTTTATTCAGTTGGGGAGTGGCTTGAGGATTGACTGACAATTGTGGGAACTAGGTGACTACTGTGAGCTGAGCTAGGTGGGTGGCCTACATTTACCTCTGTCATATGCAGAGAGGATATGCAGAGAGAGTAATCTGCATTATATAGTAGTATTTAATGTTTTGGGAAGTCTAGGGCTTCAGCTCTGATGTAGTCTTTCAAGCCCCAGGAAGTCATAGCCTGTTTTGAGGCTCTATCCCAGCTGGCAGCTCGGAGCATTAGCTCTACCATCCTGTCTCCACCCAGCTCACATTAAGGAGCAGCAGGTTTACCAGGAAAACACACATGCCACCTTCAAAGTCTATCACCAGCAGCTCAGCTAGACCAATACACATTGCTTAAGGCCAATTGAAGGATAAACAGAAGTCCTAGCCAGCTCTGTACATAACAATATGAGGAAATAGGATCAGACTCAGTCAAAGTGGAGACACTCCCCTTTCTTTCAAGGAGAGCTGCTCAGGTGGTCCCCCACATAAATTTATCCAGAATTTACAGTTACCAGAAAAATGACACTGATAAATAGCATAGGGGCAGTAGCAACACTCATTGCAAGCGATAAAATACTTTGGAGGTTTTCCAGCTATAGAAAATTGATATTTAGAAAGTCAAGGTTATTTGTCTGGATGGTCCCTTTGGGAGTTACAAGTAGAATGCTTTCTGTCTTTTGAAGTTCTTTACTTAATCCAAGCAGTCAAACTTGAGCTTATCATTTCTACTTTCAATAATATTTCATCTTCTAAGGAATCTAACCATGGGTTTAATCACCATCCTAATATTCATCTGAGTTGCATACATTGTCTGCTTAATGACTTTAAAGTACCTAGATCAAGAAGACTTCAAAATCCAGATCTGGTCTTGCATCCAGCTGGTATCAAAATGTCACTTAGTTGTTATGCTTTCCATGTAAGCCACGTCTACTGACCTACCAGTGGGCTAAAAATGAATAAACAAATGCTCACATATACACATACAAATATTTCAGGTATCTTCCTATGTTAGGTGGTTCAAGATGACATCTCACTGGACAGATTGCCAGACCCAACAGTTAGATATAAGAACAGGGTACCTGCCTGGCCTCTGAAGTGCGTGAAGTCCTATCATCTCGCAGTGTTTTTCTATTAGTTGCAATAAAATGCAAGTCAACATGGTAACTTGTGGAGACAGAGCTGAGATGCCAGCAGGGCATTATTGAAAAGAAATCAATGAAAACAAAATGCACTAAGGAAAACTGCTACTCATATTACTACCACCAACACCAACAACCAACTGTCACTGAGTAGTTTCTGATTCCTAAGTGTTAATTTTATTCTTACAATATCCATACATGTCAGTATTATCATTATTTTCAGTCTTGAGATGTAACAACTAAGGGATGGCGGAGAGGGTAACTGCCCTTGTGGAGACGAACAAAGTCACTGCGTATTGGAGCTCAGATTTCAAGAAGTCTGGCTGCATCTTAACCTGACTTGCTTCCCAGTGAGCTTACTCGGTGGAACTGACTAAAAGACTATGGAAAGTTTCATCATGATTACATAAACTACCCTCTCATAAGTGCCACTAAATGCAAGGGTTGGATACTCTCAACTCTCACTGAAGTATAGAAAACCCAGAATTGAGTAATTTTATATTCTCAGGGCCACTTCAAAAGGACTTAACTTATTTAGCTACAAGAGAATCATATTATAAATTCATGAATAAACATTTCCAGGAAGCAAGATCATAAATGTTTAAGCAATAGTAAATCATGCATCAATAGTTGTGCCTCTAACATTTCTCTGCTGGAACAATGTCGATGAAACAGCACCTTGCAACCCAAAGGCTGGAACTGGTCATATGAAATTTTGAGACTTGAACCCAAATATGTTTTTTTATCACAGGGAAAATTGCAATGTTTTATGTAAAAATACCGAAAAAAAGTATGTTTCAGGATCAAACTGAGTTTGAATTTTAGCTGTGAAACAAATAGCTGTACATTGGTCAGTTTTATTCTGTAACAATACGTCATTCACTACCTAATTCATTGTTGTAGTTACAAATTAAGTGAAATAATAAACAGGGCAGTACCACACTTGGCAAATGCTATGCATAAATAATCTATGGTTACCATCATTGGGCAGATTAGTCTAAACCATAAAAGAAGCTAGCTCAGAGAAATATGCTTCAGGAGATGGCAATCTCTAGGCATGTATAATACAGAAGCATTCTAGAAAGTGCAGTCCCCATAGCCTACTATGAATATGAGGGGCTTCTTAATACAGTGTAGGTCAGAGAGCATGAGTTTTGGAATGACATTATTATGGTTTAGATTTTAAATCACTCCTCACTTTAAAGTTTCATGTGTTTGAAGCTTGGGCTCTAGCCTTCAGAAGATATAATCCAGTGGAAGGTAGTAAGGTTACTAGGGAAATTCCCTGGAAGGAGATGTTAGGATCCTCTGAGTTGGGTGAAACTTATAGACTAAAGAATAGGCAGGCTAAACTTTTTTTTAATTATTTTTTTTAATTTTAGGGAAAGGTCTACAAGGTGTTCAGGGTCTCACTACTAGATTGGACTCATAGTGATCTGCCTGTTTACAGCCTCCCAAGAGCTGGGATTACAGGCGTGTGCCTCCACTCCCAGTCTCAGTTGTTTTTTCAGTGCACCCTGGGGGCAGGATCAGCAAGGCAGGCCCAGGGATCATACCCCAGCCCCTGTGCCACCTTGCAGGAGCTTTAATCAGCTAAGTTATTTGGCTGCCTTTGGCAGGCTAATCTTGAAATGATTGAATTAAATGCAAGATTCTCCCTCTGAATTTTCTTTCTGGCTGTGAGGTTGATAAATGACTTCTAAGATTTACTTGAAATTACATAGAAATAAAGTATCTATCACATGATTCTGTAGATCTCCTCATTTAGGAAAAGAATCAGTGAGTCTGATAATAATTTTAAAATTAGGTAAAAATTTCATTTGAAATAAGTTTAATGAAAGGAATTCTAACCTTTACTATTGTTATTTGTTTCAATTACAATATTTCTAGTAATGTAGGATAAAGCAGACAATATAAGAAAATATAATTACTAGACATTTAGAAAGGAATTTAAAAAGTAATCCAGATGTGTATGTACATGTACCCATTTCCTGTGCATAATATAATGATCATTCTGTAGTAAAAATGTACTAATAAAGCATAAATTGGAGCAAAAATAGATAAAATCTAGATAACATCTAGAAATGGAATTAAAATAGTGAGTTTTTTGGGTATCATCTCAGAAGTGAAATTCATTCATCCTCTTTGGGCACTGTTTTCTCTGACATTTACAAAGGATACAAATGTCAACCCTGTTCTATTTACAGAGTTGTCAGAAAAAAAAAAAAAGGTAATAGGAAATTATTTATAATGTTGGTCACATACTCTCTGGGTTTAATATGCCCAGCCTAAAAACACATCAATGAAGAAAAACCCCATCAAATTTTATAGAATGTAACGGATTTGGCTCCTCATTTCTCTGCTCCAGGAGCGTACTCACTCTGATGAGCAGGAATGTCAATATTTCCAATTATTTGGCACCACCATGACTGAGAATTTATAGGATGTAAAGGAGTGTAGTAAAGGGTCCTCTATTGTCCACCAGTTTGGGAGACCCAGGAAAGGCTGCTAACTGGTTGGAAATACTCATCAACAGGCATGGCTGGAAGCACAGAGTAAGTGGCATGGTGGTCTCTGCATCCTCAGAATCACAACCTCATGACTATTGCTGTCTCTTCTGGTGTTCTTGGTACTCTGATTCTCACACAGCCTGTTTGTTCAACCTCATCCTGTGCTCTTTACTACTCTTCTGCTTACTTTTCAGAATCCCTGGCTTCCTCTTCAGTTGAGGGTTTCCTGGTGGTGAGTTAGTTTTGATGTACTCCTGTAAAGTTCTGCAGCTCTAACCTATGGCAATCTGAAGCATTTCCATAATGCCAGGCCCTTCTCCCTCCCCAAGTCATAGGCTTCCTATAGAATCTTATCTGAGGAAGGGTCCAGAGTATAGCTCACCTGACTGAGAAAACCCTAGAGACTCATGTTCTAAAATTGTTTCCTTCACATTCAAGTCTTCCTGACCTACTCCACTAAACGTCTGCATATTCAGATTGATAACTAATCATTGTTATCTATCTTTGGGAGTTTTGGGGATCAAGCCAGGGCTTTGTATTTGCTGAGGATGTGTTCTACCAATGAACTGTATCCCTAGCTCACAGAGATACTATTGATTTATTTTTCTTGGCCCCAAAGTGCCTAGTGTTTTTTGAAGAGCCATATCTTGCTTCATCTCAACCTTCACAGGTATAAATAGGATTTATGTTCTTCTCCTCTTGGGACCATATCTCTCACAGATCTGCTTCATACAGCAAAGATCATACTCTATCCTTTGAATGCAAAACATGGTAAGGCTCTAAGAATAAGGACAATTTTGCCCAGAACATATAGAAAACATCCAAGAGATGATGGGGAATTATCAGATGTCTTTGTTTAGTGCAAGTATCTTTCTATATACAAAAATGATTTGCAGTTTCATGTGAAGAGGTCTTTAGTTATAGGAAGTGACTGAAGCTGGAAACTTGTCATGTGTATGTGGCCAACCAAGTCCAATCAAGTTACCTTAGTCCTGAGAAAGACATCTTTCCTGAAACAGTTCCAGTCATTAGTTACTCTGTGTGCATGATATGGACTTTGTTAAAAAGTATAAATGCCTTGTGATGATTGCTCAGTTCCTCATTTCTTATCAGGCCAGAGGGCTCCACCTGACTTTAGATTTCATCTATTTTCTTCATCCCTTGCTGTTTTTCCCTTCAAGAGCTGTGTAGTTTGCAGCAATTAGTGACTCTGTGGCATTTAGTACCAGCTACAGGACCAAATGGAAGCCCTTGTCTCACAAGTTCTTTCCTCTTCCTTGTATGATGTGAAATTACTTACTTTTTCCCCAACTCATATTTACGGTCAGGTATAAGATTAATATGTTTCCATCCCCCTAATCTGCTAGCCAGAAAAGTAGAAGTCAAATAAACAAAGAAAGCAACCAACTACCCTTAATTTTCACTTCTAAATAGAATATATATTGCTGATATAAAAAAGAAAAATGCAGATATCAAAGCAGCTTGAGGTTCACAATAATATAAAGAATAAACATGAATATTATGTTGTGTATGAAAGTTGAAGATTGATCTCAGTTAAAAATATAAGGCAATTTAACTTTATAGCAATGATACTATGAATGTAGGACATGAAGTTATTTTAATCAGAAAATTCTGATGGGAATAGGCACATAAGGCATAAAGAATTAGACTATTTAATTCCAATTTTATACCAAGATCCATTTAGATATTATATTCCTTAATAACTTCATTTCAATGTGAAGAATTACTGCTAATCTCACATCTCAAGCATTTTTGAATCAGATAAACAGGGTGCTTTAATAACTGCAAGATATATTCAAAGAGTAAGTAATTCTCTACTCAACCTTTCTTTAGTGGGTGGCTCTGAAAGAATAATTCCTTTTTTGTTTCTTTTTTGGCAGAACTAGGGATTGAACTCAGGTCCTTGTGCTTACCAGGCAAGTGCTTTTTCTACTGAGCTATCTCCCTGGCCCCAGTAATTCCTAATAAAATAGAAGACATGAGAAAGTAGTACTTTTTCTCTTTGTGATCATTTGCACTTTGGGATTATTGGTTTCTTATTTTTAAAATATATTCCATGGGAATAATAATCATCAACATTGCCTTAGTTCTGAACTCTGAATGTACAGCCCTGCTAGGACAATTTATTTTTGTTGTTTATCAAAAATTAATTTAGTTTACTGGTACATTTAAATATACATGATGATCACCCTTATCATAGGAAATTTGTACCTGTATGTGATATATCTTGATTCATTTTTCCCCCATTCCCTTGTATCAGTCAGGGTTTTACTAGAGGAACAAATATAACACAAAATATATGAATGTATAAGGAAATATAAGCTTGGCTTAGGAAGGTCAGCCAGAGGTGGGTGAGGAAGCACGCAGAGGGTGGCTGCACACTGGAGACTGAAGGATTCAGTCCAAGGTCTGGAGATCAGTGCAGTATTCTATACTAATGCACATTAGGAGGGTCTATGACAGAAGGCTATAGTAGGAGGCTGATGGGTCTGCGGCAGAAGACCAATGGGTCTGTGCTAGAAAGCTGTTGAGTCTATACCAGAAAGTTGAAGGGTGCAAGATGGAGGTTGAGATTCTCCACAAGTAGCCAGGAGACGAGGTCCAAGCTGACTGTGAAGATCGGAGCTCCTCGAAGGAAACAGAATGCTCCATCCTTCTTTAATTCCCTTTTTATATCCTTTAGGCGATGGGTCACTCTAGGCTGGGGCATCCACAGCCTAGGGTGTGCAATTGCCGAGCCTATTTAGTTAAGCTTTTAACTTCTCAAATTGACACAATGTATCAACAACTACATCCCCCTCCATTCCCTTGAATTGCACTTCCGCTGCTTATTTACAAAAGTTTGTTTCCATTTTTTCTTCATTTTTAATTTTTTTCTCTTGCTTTTTCAGTTTCACTTCACATCTGAACAATTTCTTCCTGTTTCACAATATTTATTAGACAACTTGGTTCTTAGTCACACTTTTGGTTTCTCACACCAGAGAGAGCATGCAATATTTGCACATGCACATACAATTTGTTTCAGTTGGGGGTATGGCTCAAGGTGTATTCCTTTACTCAGGTAAGTCTCAATTTTATCTTTCATGGAAGTAAATCAAATTTTTAAAAAAGAAAAATGGCAAGGTGCAGAAGAAAAATGCAACCCCATTCTTCCCGGCCACCCAGAACAAATCATGGTACAAAATGATGGAGAAAATCAGAAGCCACCCATCAGAATTTTCTGAAATGGTATCAGGAACAGATTTTTAAAAAGTAAAGGAAAACAACAACTGCAAACCAGAAATTAAGATCAGAAATAATCTCTCAGGTTAAAAACAAAGAGAAGATAATCGTAATGAAGGACTGTCAGTGAATCTATGGTGATTTGCTGAGAAAGTGAGTCTATTGAAAGTATGCACTGCTGAAATAATCAAGAGGAGAATAGATTCTCACATTTAAAAACAAGATTGTGTCTCCTGATAATGAAAAGAAAGATTTCTTCAAAATAGCAAGAGGCTATGAAAAAGCAATACAATAGCTGGTAAATGACACGAAGAAGAATAGGATAAGATGGGTCAGAGAAAAAGCAGGAGACAGTGAAAACTGCAAACCCAAAACAAAACAAAACAAAACAAAAAAAACCCTATGCATAGAATGGTTGAAAACTTCCCAAGCATGGAAAAAAAAAAATGACACATAGTACCTGAGGCATATAGAACTCCAACTAGCCATGACTAAAATAAGGCACATAATAATCAATATCCCAGAAATTTAGCACAAGAACAGAATATTAAAAATTTCTTCTACTTCCTTATACAGCAAAAGGATACAGAAGAAAGATAAAGTACTGGCTCTTCAGTTTAGGAAATAGATGGAGGGAATAGAAGACCACTCTCTGAAAGAGGAAAAGGCTTCCATATCTTCTTATCAATTCTTCACTGAAGTTTACTCTCATTCCATCCCTCTTTTTCACATATTCATATTTTATTTTCATTTTTTTCAAAGAGGAGAAATAAAACCAAAAACCAGGACAAATAATAATAACAAAGACAGAAACAAAGCAAGGTAAGACAGTACAAATAGTGTAGGATTTCAGAACACATGGAATCTCAACAGTGGAGAGGCAAAAAATCATGTAAGTATGTATACAGGATAGCAGAAAAAAACTGAACTACTAATTTCTCTCAGGTTTTTGAAAGTAACAGTTAATATTTAAAATGTTTACTTTGACTAACTACATTAATATCTATAATCTGAGCGACTACATTGAGGACAATAATGTGCAATGTAACAAGTGCAGTTGAAGACCTTTCACCTTGCTCTTTTAAATATATACTGTATTTAATGTCTTATCCATTATCTATGATTACTAGATAAAATAAAAATAAAAAATAAAAATGACAAGGGAAAAAACTAGGAAAAGTGAATGTTTAATTGATCAATCTTGCATATATATATATATATATATATATAATATATATATATATATTAGTCTAAGCAACAAATTAGACAATAACAATATGTCAAATTTTATTTTCTTTGAAACATGTAAGCCTTCAAAATTACAATGATGTTTGTTCACTATTCCCTTTCTGTTCACTTGAAAACTTTAGCTTTGATTGCCACAAGTTTCAAATTTTTAATAATTATTTTACAAATTAATAATACATCAGAATATCAAATATGCATTGAATAAATGAACAAGTGTTAAACAATGGTTAATGTGCTTAATACAAAATTTATCTCATGAATTCAAAATTGCAAACAGTCTGTCCCATAGGTATAATAGTGATAATAATAATAATAATAATAATAATATTTAGAGTTTCTGGCCTCTAAAGATATTTTTCTAAGTGATACATTGGTTTATGATTTATTGACCTACTGGAAATAAATTATGTTTTTATTCAAATATAGATAATGATCTTACATTATCACTTCAAACATTATGAGGCTTCTAAAGACCTTATGCTGCTAAGTGGAAATACATACATACCTTATTGTTAAATAACTAAATGGTGCAAAATGTTATCTGCTCTATCAAATTATAAAAGCAAAAAAGGAATAAAAGGAATTGAATCAAAAGGGTAATTTTTGCTAAGAGAGTAATGCTCAGGATGAATTCCTACTTCGATTTCATAACTTGTTATATTTGCAGTTGTGCCTATTTGTGTTTCTAAACCAGGGACATTATAAAAGCTCTTGAGACTTGCCCCAGGTTTACTGAACATTGGAGCTGGCCACACAGGATTTTCTAAATGTCTCTAAATTTGACTTCTTTCTTATGCATTTTTAAAAGCAAGATATCTCTCTGGCTTATGTTGTTGACTAACAACTGACATTTACTTAAGGCTCTTGGAGTTTTTGTCATGCAGCGATTAACGCCACTGCTGCCTCTTCCAGTGACGGCTCCTTCCCCATTCTCTCTTGTTTTCCTTCCTGGAATAGCTTTCCCAAACATGATCTCCTTCAAACCAGCAGGGAAATTATGTATGTGGGGGCTTCTGTGTGTGAATGTTGGATAACAAGGGAAGCTGTTGAGAAGCACCTACTCACAGACAGAGAGCAATTCATATAATACAGTTCTTTCTCCAAGAGCTGTTATCAGCTTCTAAAACATAAATATTCCTTTAAACATCAAAGAGCCTTAAAAATGTCAGAGATTTTTCTGGCAGTGATAAAGTGCTATAAATACTGCCCTTTTGACATTATCTTATCAAATACGGAACTTACAAAATACATTATCTCTATTCACACAGTAACTCCAAGAAAGAAGAAAATCACTACTTTAAAAACTATTGCACTAAATTTATCCACAGGTTCTACATTATTCCTATTTTCTCTAACCTTTGACATCTTGGTTGCTTTCCTTTAGGACATATATAAACAGTCTTCTATCATAAACACTTTATTTATTATTATTTAAGAACAAGATGAGTTATATCATGCTATATTTCCTTGAGGTTTTGCACTGTGTAGACTTTGAAACTAATGAGCCTGAGTGGTTTTATGAGCACTTGGTTTACACTTTAAAGGGAGCATAGTATAATTAATATCACTATGGGTAACTGATTTTTTTTTTTTTTTTTTTTTTTTTTTTTTTTTTTTTTTTTTTTTTTTTTTTTTTTTTTT
>PVKA01020465.1:0-40306 GCA_004027165.1 Ctenomys sociabilis | reverse complement strand
AAAACCATATTTAGAGGACCTATCTGACCCAACTATTCCACTTTCTGAAATCTTCTCAGAAGAACTAAAAACATTGTATCATAGTGATGTAAATACTACAAAGATAATAATATGCAATGTTTCAACTATTACAACATTCCACTAATGTGTTTTAAAGATTTTTTAAATCTTGAAAATAAAAAGATTTTTAGCAAATTCAAAAAAAATAAATAAATAAATAAATAAATAAATTTGGGTGCCTTAATGTTTCTTAGTTCTTTATAATTTCTAGAGAGCAGACTGATTTTTCTGATTGCTTATCAGTTAAGATTTTCTTGAAATTTTTGGTTTGTCTTTTCACTTTGTTAATAATTTATTTTGATATGAAAAACTTCTCAATAAGAGTTGATCTCAGTTGTTAATTCTTTGGAGTGTTTCCTGTGCGAATACATATTTGTTCATGAACTCTTTGCCCACCCCTTTGTCTTCAAGAGTTCTTCCTAATTTCTCTTCCAGGAGATTGAGTGTTTCTGTTTTAAAGTCTAGATCCTTAATCCATTTTGACTTTAGCTTATTGCATGGTGATATACCTGGGTCAAGTTTTAGCTTTTGTCATGTAGAAAGCCAGGTTTTCCAGCACCATTTGTTAAAGAGGCTATCTTACTTCCAGGAAGTGTGTTTGACCCCTATGTCAAAGATCAGGTGGCTGAGTGTGTTCATAGAGGCCTTTGAATCTTCTAATCTATTCCACTGATCCTCAGGTGTATTTCATTGCCAATACCATGTTGATTTTATCAGAGTAGCTTTGTAATATAATTTCAAGTAAGGAATTCTGATGCCTCCTGCCTTGGCTTTATTGGCCAAGATTGCCTTTGCTATTCTAGGTCGTTTGTGGTTCCAAATAAATTTTAGGAATGATTTCTCTATGTCTGTGAGGTATGCTGATGGCAGTTTCATAGGGATTTCATTAAATATGTGTAAAAATTTTGGGAGTATGGCCATCTTCATGACGTTAGTTCTTCTTATCCAGGAGCATGGAATATCTTTCCATTTTCTGAACTCCTCTATAATCTCTTTTCTTAGGGTGTTGTAATTTTCTGTGAAAAGATCTTTGACTTCCTGGGTTAAGTGAATTGCAAGGTACTTCATTTTCCACCGTGCTATTGTAAATGTATTTTTTTCTATTTCTTCCCTTTTAGTGTGCTTGTTATCTGTGTAGAGGAATGCTGTTGACTTGATTATTGACTTTGTATCCTGCTATGCTACTGAATTTCCATATCAGTTCTAGTAGTTTGTTGGTGGAATTTTTGGAGTCTTCCAAGTAAAGGATCATGTCATCTGCAAATAGTGAGAATTTAACTTCTCCTTTACCCATTCTTATTCTTTTTATTTCTTCCTCTTTTCCAATGGCTGTTGCTAAGGATTCCAACACTATATTGAATAGGAGGGGTGATAGAGGACATCCTTGTCATGTACCTGATTGAAGAGTAAACGTTTCAGTTTTTCTGCATTTAGGACTATATTAGCTTTTGGGTTGTCATAGATGGCTTTTATCAAATTGAGGTTGAGTCCATCTATTCCAATTTTCTGTAGGACTTTGAACATGAATGAGTATTGGACTTTGTCAAAAGCTTTCTCTGCATCAATTGAGATGATCATGTGATTTTTAGATTTCAGTCCATTAATATAGTGTATTCTATTTGTAGGATCTTATTGAGTATTTTTGTGTCTATGTTCATGGAGGAATTTGGCCTGTAGTTCTCCTTTTTGCTTGTGTCTTTCCCTGGTTTTGGAATCAGTATAATACTTGCTTCCAGAAATGATTTTGGGAGGACTGCTTCCTTTTCAATTTCATTGAAGAGTTTGAGGGATTATATCTTGTATAAATTTCATGTAGAATTCAGATGTAAATCCATCAGGACCTAGACTTTTCTTTGTCGGTAGGCTTTCTATTATGTTTTGTATTTTGTTGGCTGTTATTGGCTTATTGAGAATTGTTATATCTTCTTTGTCTTCTATTCTGTGAGCGTAAAGATTCTTGAAGTAACTATTGATAATCTGAATTTCTCCTGGGTCTGTGGTGATTTCATCCTTTTCTTTCCTTATTGCTTGTATTTGAGTTTTTTTCTTTCCTCTTTTTGATGAGGTTGGCTTATCAACTTTATTTAGTCTTTCAAAGAACCAACCTTTTGATTTGTGGATTCTTTGAACTGTTTTCTTCATCTCAACACTGAGCCATCTCCCCAGCCCCTTTCTGCTCTAATCTTTATGATTTCTTCCCATCTTTGTGCTCTCGGTTTCATTTGCTCTTCTTTTTCTTGATGTTGGAGGTATAACATTACGGTGTTTATTTGTTTCTGTCTGTTTTCCTAATGTGTGAGTTCATAGGAATGATTTTCCCACTAGAACTGCTTTCATAGCATCTCATAGATTCCAGCAAGTTGTGCTTGAATTTTCATTGAATCATAGATATTGTTTAATTTCTTCTGTGACCCATTGATTGCTGAGTAGGGTGTTGTTTAATTTCCATGAATTTATCACATTTTTTGGTTTCTTTTGTCATTTAATTCCAGTTTCATTGCACTGTGGTCAGATATTATGCATGGGATAATTTCTATTTTCTTGCATATACTTACGCATGACCTCTGGACTAGTATGTGGTCTATTTTGGAAAATGATCCCTGTGCAACCGAAGAAAATGTGTATTCAGCTATGGTTGGGTGGAACACTCTGTATATGTCCACTAGGTCCATTTGTTCCACGCTCTGTTTCAGTTCTGCTACTTCTTTGCTAACTTTTTGTCTGGTTGACCTATCTTTGAGATAAGGGGGTGTTATGGTCTCCTGTTAAGACTGTGGTCTTAGATATTAGGTGTTTCATGTCTATTAAGATTTGTCTTACATAGTTGGGTGTTCCTGTGTTTGGTGCTTAGATATTTATGAGTGGCACTTCTTGCTTTTGAATTTTTCCCCTGACCAATATGTAGTGGCCTCCTTTGTGTCATTTGATCCTTCTTGGTTTTAAGTTGAGACTGTCTGAGAACAGAATTGCTTCTCCTGCTTTTTTCTGAGGTGCTGAGGCATGTAGTACTGTTTTCAATCCTTAGACTTTGAGCCTATGAATATCCTTTTGCATTAAGTGTGTTTCTTGTACATAGCATATTGTTGAATTTTGTTTCCTAATCCACTGTGCCAGTCTATTTCTCTTTGTTGGTGAATTGAGTCCATTTACATTGATGGCTATAACTGAAATGTGTTGACTTTTGTTTGTCATGATGTTTGCCATTTTATCCTTTGTTTCATTGTCTGTCCTGTTTTGGGGGGCTCCTTCCATTCTCATTTGTGGAGTTCTGGTCATTGTGAGTGTCTCTGTAGAACATCTTTCAGTAGCCTGTGTAAGGATGACTTTTTCAACATGAAATTCTTTACTTGTTCTTTGTTGTGGAAGTATTTCACTTCATGACACTTGAAAGAGAGTTTTTCAGGGTATAATAGTCTGGGCTGGAATTTGTTTTCGTGTAGAACTTGAAGAACTCTGCTCCATGCTCTCCTTGCCTTCATTGTCTGTGTAGAAAAATCGGCTGTAATTCTGACTGGTTTTCCTTTGAATATGGTCTGCTTCTTCTCTCTAGCAGCTTTCAGTGTATTATTTTTGTGTTGGATTTCTGGGATCTTGAGTGTTATATGTCTCAGTGTGTTTTTACTTTGATTGAAGTTTTTTGGTCTTCTTTATGCTTCAGTTACCTGAATGTTGGATTGTTTTCTCATATTTGGGAAGTTTTCTGCAATTATTTCTCCCCAAATTCTTTTTATGTCATTTATGTTGACTCCTTCATTCTCAGTGATACCAATTAATCTCACATTGTTCATCCTGATGTCATCTTGCAGGTGATGAATTATTTTTTCCTGCATCCTCATTGTTTTTAAGAGCTTCTTTCTCACCTTTTCACTAGCTGCCCCACTGTCTTCAAGATCTGAAACTCTGTCTTCACTTTTACTCAAACAGTTTTGTAGACTCGTGATTGAGACTTTTAGTTCTATATCTCTTTGACTGTGTTCCATGTGTTCTATTTCTTTTCTGTATTGCTCATTCAAGGAATCCATCATATTTCTGACCCCTTTTTTTTTTATCTATGTCTTCTTTAGAGGTAGTTATTAATCTTTTTCTGCAGAGTTTCTTCCAAGTTGGGTTTCCTCTTTATATTACTGGACTTGTTTCTGTATTTCAGATGCTATGAAATACAGAAAATTCTTTTTTTTCAAAGAATTCTTTTTTGATTTCAGAAATTATTTCTGCTTTGAGTTCCTCATGATACTTCTGTTGTTGGTTCTTTGCTTCAGACAAAGAAAATATGTTAATTCATATGTTTCAGCTGGAATAGTGCTCTGTGCATTTGTTCTGGGTGAGCATGGCTTTTTCCCCAGATGTTTCTGTATTTGATTCTTTATGTCAGATGCTTTGTATTCAGATATTTCCTTTTTTATTTACAGGAATTTATTCTTGTCTGAGTTCCTCTATACCTTTCTGCTATTGTTCTTTCGCTTCCATATCTGTTAATTCATTCATTTCAGCTGCACTAGTATCCTCTGCATTTACTGGTTGACTTGAGGCCTGAGATTACATTTTTCTCCTTGTCTTTGTCATTTTGTATAGCACGGACCTCTGATCTTTGGTGTCAAGCTTTGGTGCAGCTATAAGCTTAGTGTGTAATGAGATTTGGGTGCCAGTCTGTTAAGTTTGAGATAATCCAGGTATGCCTATCCTGGATCTAGCTGTTGTGTTCAGTTCCTTTTTGCTGCAGCTCCTGTGGTTCCCCTCTGTTGGTTCCCTGGTCAGGCAAGCACGAACTGAATCAGGATGCAGAGTGAGTAGTGAAAATTCCCACTATCTTGGCTGGCTTGGGGCAAGGATCTGAAAAGTTGCAGGAGTAGGCCCTCGTGTCTCAGGCAGGTCACTCTCTAGGCGGGCAGGCCTGGGCTTTGGTGGGTCTTCTGGGCTCCCAAAAGGATAGTGGATGTTCTTATTCAACGGGTAGGCTGTGCTGAGTCAGCCAACCTGTGCTGGGTTTGGGGCCGCCAGTCGGAACTGGAGAAACCTGGGAAAGGTCCTTCTGGTGCTGCGGCCCTGGACCCCTCACTCATAGGCCAAGCTGTGCAGGGTCTGGGGCCACCAGGTGGTACAGGGGATTGCAGGGAAATGTCTCTCTGGTGCAGCTGGCCTGGAGCTCTCGCTCACAGGCCGAGCTGTGCTGGGTCTGGGCTTGTTTCTTAATCCACTGTATCAGTCTATTTCTCTTAATTATTGAATTGAGTCCATTTATATTGATGGTTATAATTGAAATGTGTTGACTTATGATTGTTATGTTACTTCTTTGCTGTCGTTTACTCCTTTTTTCTCCTGTGTTTAATTGTTTGCTCTATTTACTGGATTCCTGCTGTTGTCTTTTGTTCAGTTCTGGTCACTGTGGTCCCTCTCTAGAATGCCTTTCAGTAAACTGTGTAGGGATGGCTTTGTCATCATGAAATTCTTTAGTTGTTCTTTGTCATGGAAATATTTCACTTCTCCATCAAACTTGAAAGAGAGTTTTGCAGAGTATAGCAGCTTGGGATGGAATTTGTTTTCATACAGGACTTGAAGTACTCTGGCTCTCCTTGCCTGCAAGGTTTGTGAAGAGAAGTCTGGTTTAATTCTGATGGGTTTTCCTTTGAATGTGATCTGTTTCTTTTCTCTAGCAGCTTTCAGTATATCATTCTTGTATTGGATTTTTGGGATTTTGACTCTTATATATCTTGGTGTGCATTCAGTTGGGTTGAAGTTATTTGGTGTTCTGTATGCTTCAATTACTGAATGTTAGATTGTTTCCTCATTTTTGGGAAGTTTTCTGCTATTACTTCTGCCCATATTATTTTTGTATCTTTTCTATTGTCTCCTTCTTTCTCATTGATGCTTATTATTATCACATTGCTTATCTTGGTATCATCTTGCAGGTGACGGGTTATTTTTTCCTGCATCTTGTTGTTTTTAAGAGATTCTTTCTCACCTTTATACTGGCTGCACCAGTGTCTTCAAGATCTGAAACTCTGTCTTCACTTTAACTCAGATAGTTTTGTAGACTTGTGTTTGAAATCTTAAGTTCTTCTACATCTCTTTGACTGTGCTTCATGTGATCTATTGCTCATTCAAGAAATCTGTCATATTTCTAATCTCTATTTTTTTTTATCAATGTCTTCTTTACAGTTAGCTATTAATTCTTTTACTGCGGAGTTTTTTCCAAATTGGGTTTCCTCCATATATTTCTGTTCTTGATTCTTTACTTCAGACGTTGTGATTTCAAAGATTTCTTTTTTTATTTCAGAAATTATTTATTCTTAAGTTCCTGTTTATCTTTCTGCTGTTGTTTCTTTGCTTGCGATGCTGTTATTTCATATGTTTCAGCTGGAATAGCGTTCTCTGCCCTTGTTCTGGGTGGGCATTGTGCTTCCCCCATATGTTTCTGGATTTGATTCATTAACTCAGATGCTATGTATTCTAAAATTTCTTTATTTATTTCAGGTGTTAATTCTGGTCTGAGTTCCTCTATACCTTTCTGCTGTTGTTTCTTTGCTTTGGCCTCTGTTAATTCATTCATTTCAGCTGAGCTAGTGTCTTCTGCACTTATTAGGCCTCAGATTACATTTTGCTCCTTGTCTTTGTCATTTTATATTTCACTGACCTCTGACCTTTGGTGTAGAGCTTTTGTGCAGTTACAACCTTAGTGCATAATGAGATTCAGGTTCCAATCTATTAAGTTTGACATTATGTGATATACTATATATTTCTAATGTATTTAAAAATATGAATTGTATAACCACTATGAGAACAACAATATGCAATGTATTAATTATTGAAACTGTCCCATTAAGTGGTTTTGAAACTCTCATTTATTTCTCAATAAAATAAAAAATATAAATTGTATATTACACATCTTATATGAGATTTATGACATACATAATGCAATATATATACCATATATAATTTACTGTGTAATATATAAAATTAGGTGTAACATGTAATACATACATTAAACATTATAAATAACGTAATATATATAGTATATTTCATCACATATTATATATTAAATGTGTTCTGTGTATTACACAGACTATATTCAATTTTAATTAATAAAGCCAATAATGCCCTTTATAGTGTACATTTTTTCTTATTTGGGATCCAGCTCAAAATTACTATTTGGATTTTGTAATCATGTCTCATGTCTTTTTAAATATACAATAATTCTTGAGTCTCTCTTTCCCTTTTATGACTTTAAATGTTTTGAAGAGCACTGTTTAACTTTCCAATAATATCTTCAATATTTCAGCTACTATTTGTTTTTAATAAGATTCAGATTATGCATTTTGGGCATAGTTATTCCACTGAAATTGCAGCATGATTTTGTCAGCATATCGTGTTAAATGGCATGCATTGATTTATCCCGATACTGATGCTAATTGAACTCACTTGGTTAAATTTGTGTCTTCTAACTTGCTTTATTAAAATGCCATAACTTTCTGTTTTTTCTAGACATGAGCTCTCTGTTTCCTAGGCTGGCTTCAAACTCCTGAGCTCAAACAATCCTCCAGCCTGTGCCTTCTGGGTAGCTAAGACTACACCACTGCATGCGGCTCTAAAATTAATGTAACTTTAATTCATATGTGAAATTGTAATTACATCTACTTTAGACTGTTTGATATTGCCAGTCTGCTTTTTACTTTTTCCCTAAAATTTGGATGATTTTTATTGATCTGTTGTCAAGTTTGCTTATTCTTTTCACTGATGTTTCCAGTTTGTTGATAAGCTGATTGAATGAACGCTTCATCTCAGATGTCATGTATTTTATTTCTAGCAACTCAATTTGGCTCTTTTTAACTTTTCATTTCTGTCCAACATTACCCATCTGGTGTACTAGGTACCTTTCCCTCTCTTTTAACACTTTTATCACAATGATTATAAAGTCAGTGCTTATAATTTTAACCTATGCACCACCTCAGAATCTGTCATCTCCTTTCAAAGACTATTTTTCTTTATATTTTATAATTTCTGCCTGTGTATCAAACATTGTATGTAGAAAAACAGCAGACATTGAAGTAAATAATATTTTTGCCAAGGAAAGGGAAATATCTTCTTTTCTATCAGCAGCCCACCTAAACTGTGGTTGAGTTTTGTCCAGAGTTTGCCGTAGTTTTAATTTGACTTAGCTCACCATCAGGTTAACAGCTCAGGAGTAAGTCAGTGCTTCTCGTTGAGCAGCCCAAGTCCACTTTGTACACTTCAGCTTCCAGAACCAAACGGAATGTCATTCTGCTTCCTTTAATGGCTTCTAGCTTCAAGTATTAGTAAGGATTTGTCTTTGTTCTCAGTTCTGGCTCTTGGCTTTCCTTGGCTCTCAAGCTTCGTTTTTGCTCTGTTGCTTTGCCTTGTCATTGGGGTATTGGGCAGAATATCCAGGGAATAGCTGGAGTGACTGAGAGGGGTTTAAGTGCTGTCTCTGCCTGGAGACAAGGCAGAAAGCATCCTTCATGCACACTTCTTCCAACTGTGCACATCTCTGATAAGCATCCAAGGAAGGTCTGCAGAAGCCTAGAGGTCTATGTTTTCCTGCCTGCCTTTCACCATTCAGTGAGTGCCTGTGTTTTAGGTGTGTTGTTTTTCTTGCACTCATAAACCTTTGCAAGAGCACTTAGTAAAGACCTAGCAGAAATGTGTGACAAGTAGGTGTAGATTCTTTTTCTGCAGACTTGGAGGACTAAGGCTTTGTAGGCTACCATATAGCCTCTCAAATTCCTGCCAAGTTCAGTTCATTTCTTCTTAAACCCATGGAAGGTGTCTTCTTCCAACTCATGTTTCTTAATAAGAGATGATATGAGCTGAAACATTTCCAAGGAGGCACTTGATACTTCCTAGATTTCAGTTCATTGTAATTTCATTTGCTTCAGCTAGTTGATGGGTTTACAAAAACAATGACTCTGTAGGTTACTTGATTTGGTTCAATCCAGTTGAACATTTATATTGGGGCAGAAGTGGCAGCAGAGATGGGGATCTGGTGTTCTTCTGGTATATCCTGTTGAGAATACTCAGATATATTTTGGTTACTTTCTTAATTTTTGTTAAAACTTTATTGGTGTCATTTTTGCCGTTTCCCTGCTCTATGGCTATGTGTTTTAGCTTAAGGCTTTTCCCACTGATGCCTGTTTTTTTTTTTTTAGTGGACAAACCACTGCACTTTAGAAGTCAAATATGGATACCAAGTGTATTCATTGCTATGGCTGTCATCACTTCTAGAACTTCTCAGTAGACCTGAGAAACTGCACACACACACACACACACACACACACACACACACACACACACACATTCAGTACTCACATACACAGAATCTCTACTTGCTAATGAATTTTATAAACTGCTGAGCTCATGCTAAAGCTTCTAGTTTTAACTGCTTAGCTCTCCCTGTCCTCTTTTCTGCATAATTATAACTTACTTTTTCATCATGGAGAAACTTGAACCTTACTCACTTGATCAAGGTTAGAATATATACTTGCTAACCTATACCATTGGAGGTAAGGGAATCCCACCGATTTGTTTATTGTTTTAAGTCAAAACTCACATTCAGTAAAATAAACAATTATGAAGTATCCAATTCTATGAGTTTCAAGAATGCATCCTAGTATAGTGGTACCCAATACAACGGTACTGTAGAGTAACACTCCTTTGCGGATATTGAATATTTCTCTCATCCCAGAAAATTCTCCTTTCTAATTAATATCTTCTTTTCCTTAAGTAATCGCAGTTCTACTTGCTTCATCATAGATTATTTTTGCTTGCTAAACAGAGCTTCATGTGAAGAAATAATAATACAATATGTGTCCATTCATGTTGGCCTTGTTTGGTATAACCTGTCTATGAAATTCAAATGTGCTGTTTCATTATATTGGTTATGCTGGGAAGTGTCTTGTCATATGCATGTATTCTCAATAGGTTTACTCTCATGCCAATGGGCATTTGAATTGTTACCAGGTTTTTCTATTGTGGATGGAATTGCTATGAGTATTCCTTTACAAGTCTTTTTGTGTTTTTATATTATGACAATATTTTTTATTTCTCTGTGAGTCTCAAGAATAGAATTGTTGTACCATGAGTAGGTGCGTGTAATATCATAAAAAATTGCAAGGCCTTTTGTCAAGGTGTTTGTGCCACAATTCTGTTCTACTTAATTTGATTGCATTCCGTTTTATAATTAGTATGGTGCTTTATGGCTCACTCATTGGGACTTTCTGTCACTGACTAGGACAGCAGCGTGGGATAGGCTTAAAGACACCCTGGGGCCTCTGAATTACTGGGAGTAGGATATTTAGGCTTTTTGTTGGACTAGAAAGAAGACTGCACTCTTCCTCTCTGAATCTGTGGCATTCTTAGTCCCTTTTCTGTTTCCTATCCAAATAGTCAATCAAATTCTTAGCATTGTAGGAAAATGGCCACCCACTACAGCTGGATTTGGCAGTACAGGGGGAAATTATTTCCTTTCCAAGGACTGCTTTGCTGGGACTTTGTGATTTCTGATCCCAGGCTTCCCCCTGTGAGCTCTGAGGCACTGTGAAGCTGAGGAGTATGTGGGCCTGCAAGGCCCCTCTCCAGGCGGACTTAACCCCTTTGATAGTCTCATCATCTCCTGGCAGAACAATTTGAGGCTCCTCCATGCATGAACCTGGCTCAAGTCCTTGTGATGTCTGGATTTCGTGAGCATGGTGTTTAGCTGAGACTTGTCAGAAACAAAGAGACTAAAATGTTTGAGACTCTGCAGTGCCCTGAAATCCAGGAAAACATAGCCAAAAATAGTGCTGGAAGCCTGTATTCCTTTTCTCCTTCTCTGTCTGGATGCGCTTGTTAGATTTCTTTCCTTGCAGTAGTTCATTTTCTATTACCTCATCCCTATCTTTGAATTCAGTATGTGCTGCAGTTTTCTTATCAGATTCAGACACTTCTCCCAAGCAACCTCCTTCCTTTAAATTCAGCTCTACTCTTCCTTTCAGGTTTATTGATGTCATGGGGTATCATCATCTAATATTGCCCACTGTCTCCTTAAGTGCCAGGGGGCATTAAACCCTGGCTAATTACGGTGCCAGCTTCATGTGAGATTTTCATGGTTAAAATGTTTTATCACCAGTGGTTGTTCAGGATGATTTTATTTTTTTTTAAATGTGGCTGCATAATGAAGTATTATACCGTGAACAGAGCAGTACAGATGCGTTTCCTGATGAGTCAGTTCATTTTAGGTAATAAACCAGACGCGGGTTAAAGAGCAAGTTGCAGGGCAGGAGAAAGCTTCTGCTGGTGACCAGAGTAACCAGGTACCTTCCTCTGGGGTCCAAAGGAGAATGTGTCATGAACCCTAGCTCTCATCAAAGAGAGCAACTGCTGCCACTCTTAATTTTGACACTTGCTTTTCGGTGGCTTCCTGAAAGATGACCTTGTTCTCAGAGAATTCTGAAATCCTGTGTTCACTTTTCTAACTACACCCAGTCTGCTCTTTAACCTCTACTGCTTCGGGTGTGGTATCTTAAATTTTCTTTCTTGGTAAGCCAACTCAGATCAAATTTAAGTGACAGTTGAAACCACTGCAAATTCATCCTTCCACGGACCTCTCTAGCCCTCCATTTATCCTTCCACCAAATACTTACTGAATAATCACTACTGTGCTCAACAAATGGTATAGGCACAGTAGAAAATAGTATATGCATAACATGACAGCCTCCTTTTTTGAAACATGATTGTTTACAAGAGAGGAAGAGGTGAAGGATCCAAATGTGTAAGTGACCCTATAAAAGCAAAAAAAACCACAAATATGTGAGCTGAGAAGTGTGGTCCCCACAATTTTTGATTATGTGACTTATTGAGGAAATTTTTGCACAGTTATTCCCAGTAGCTATTTTATATAAATTATGTACATATATTCTGTATTACTATAATCTCATACATTAAACTCACAAGAATAGAAATGTGGAAGATAATGTGAAAATAAAGATCAGATGCTTAGTTTCATTGAACAACACAATATCTTTCTTGCTCTCTTAAAGATACTGTTAATTTTACAGAGATGGTAATGTGATTTTCATGTCAGATATGGGAAGAAGGAGAAAGCAATATTTGTTATTTAACTCTTATTTGCTGGTGCTTACATTTAATGTTATTTTCAGTTCTGAGGGCTCTTTGTAGGATGAATATTGTTCTGGTTTGTGTCTAGATGAGCCCTCAAAGCCTCATGTGGTCATAGGACTTTTTTGGATCTAGATGAGTGACTGCTTAGTGGTGAAATGCTGGGATTAAGGGTGTGAATGTGACATCTTCCCTGGTGCAGGACAGCATGTAATAAAGAGACAGAAAGAGTCTTACCTCTTTCTGGTTGCTTTTGTTGTCTCCCACTGCCATGAACTACTGCCCCTCTGCTATGCCCCTGCCTTGGAGCCAGCTGATTATGGACCAAAACCTCCAGGAACTGTGAACTTAATAATCTTTTCCTTAAACCTTGGGTGTCAGGTATTTTGTCTCAGCCATGAGAAAAGTAAGACAAATATTCAGCATATTGCATGAGTTAGTTCATCTCAAAAGCTATCTAGTACTACCCAAACTTCTAGACCGGTGTACAGCATGTCACATCTGCTAAAATGATCAGTAGGTGCTGTGAAGAGCACTTTTTCATTGTGTAGTGCAGACATTTGAGGGCTACTTTCCATAGAATCTATGTCCAATATCCTTGTCAGAAGTACATTGGTTATTCTTTACTTTTCAGGATAACTATAGCTATTTGTTTAAATATTTCCTTCTTATGTGTCAATAAATCACCTGTTCTCCCCCCAGGAAATGTGTGTTCAGGTTATATATCCTTAGATTAGAAGGTGGGTTGGAGGTGAGTCCCTTGTATCTGAACACTTTAGAGGAAGCTTCACATAAAAACTTTACTTTGAGTAATGAGCGGAACCTAGACAAGAGTGAACATTCAGAAGAAAGCGAATAATATGTGTACTGCCATGAGCCCGTAGAAGAGTGCCCTGTGCTGAGGAGTGAGGAAATGTGCATTCTTTCTGAATGTCAGAGGAAGTTATGGGAACCTGGAGCCAGAGTAGGAAATGTATTAATACCTTATCCAGAATAAGAACACATAATTTTATAAAGCAAGCTTTTAGAGGTACTTTATACACATGCATAGTTTTGAATTGGGAGGAGTTAATTAAGGGAAGAAATCTGTTCATTTATTTTAACATCTTTCTGCTTTATCTTTAAGGAAGTGACCTCTCTTCTGCTCTCATTCCCCTCCCTGTGTACCTGTATTTGTAAGTAACAGTCTAACAGGAGATAAGATTTGAGATGAATTGGAGGGACTGCTGAGCAAATTAAATTGCTGTCACATGATCTGTAAATCAGTAAGCAGCAAACACTGAAATTTACAGGTAAATAATTGCAATGGCAATGGAGATAAAGGCAAAAATCTCTCTCTCTCTCTTTCTTTCTCTCTTTCTTTCTTTCTTTCTTTCTTTCTTTCTTTCTTTCTTTCTTTCTTTCTTTCTTTCTTTCTTTCTTTCTTTCTTTCTTGTTATCAGGGACCTTGCACTTGCCAGGCAGGTGCTTAAGCCACTGAGCTATCTCCCTAGCAGCTAAAATTTAAATATTGTTGAGTGAAGGAAGAAAAAGCCAACCCTCTGTTTACAAAGATTCAAGTGTAAGACAGACAGACAGTGGAGATAGAGTGAAATAGGGATTGCAAGGAAAGATGCAGATTTGAAAAGGTTATTGATTGTGTGGCTGATATTTAGTCAGTGGCACCCAAAACAGAAATGAGTACTTGGTATATAAAATGACTCAGGATAATATAAACAGGGGAGATTTAGAGAAACTAATTAATGAAGGGAGCCAGTGGAAGAAGAGGATGAGAGACAGTGTGGAGGTAATGCCATTTACTGTTCTAACCTAGCAGTGCCTCTTGCATCTGAGACAGTAGATGGTTGACTCTTGGGTTCTTAATTTTATTGTTAATGTCTTAGGTGATGGAAGAGACTTTTGCTATAAGGTTAAATATATTTCATGTCAAGTTTCAGTGATCTCAGAGAGGGCATTTCTGCACTAAAAAGTGTTAGGGTGCAAGGCTTACCAAGACAGCTACACATACTTTCAGAAAATAACAAAAGATACAGCAAAAGGAGGGAAGATATAGAAGTTCTCAGCAGAAATTTACTTATGAAATGGTAATAATTGGAAGCACCATGAAGACTGGATATAAGATTAATGGGTATTCTAGAAAAACAAACAATTGCTGACTCAAGTGGTTTTAGCAACAGAGACCAATCAATTCCACTAAACCCGTAGTTTAATTTTTTCTTTCACTAAATTTCCCAGTTTATTGGCATTGGTAGTATGATTTTTGGGAAATAAAAAAATGAAGGCAGTTTCTTAAGGGAATATAGAAAATTAGTGAATTTTTAGGATTAACAACAACATCCAAAACTAAGGCCTGAAAAGTAGTCTGAGGCGGGGAAAGCAAAAGCAGAGCAGCATGTCTAGCAGGCTGATGGCAGCATTCAACTCAGTGGGGAAGTAACAGCAGTGGACGAGTCTACATTTTTAAAGTCAAAAAAGAGTGATCAGAATTAGAGCTCTGTTGTAAACTTCACTTACTCGGTACTCATGATGAAAGTGGAACTTTGTTAGACTCATTCATTACGAACATGAAAGTCTTGGAAGACTAGGGACACTTTATTTTGACCTTAGCATGTTTAAGATTATATTCTACCAGAAATACCCATCATTCTATTAGGAAATTAGATGGCAACCAGCCTATGGAGAATCACTGGAGAGAGAAGCAAACACAGATTGGCTGTCAATAGCTATATGAACTCAGAGGAATAGGGCTCTGGCCCAAGTAGTCAGTTATTCAGAAAGAATAAGACACAGATGCATTAAGTTTCTCTAAGAATGAGCCAGAGTTTATATGATAGGACCAACAGTAATGGAAAGTCCTTATAGACAAATGGTAGGAGATCCACAAAGGATTTTAGTTAAAAATATCAGGCACTTGGGACAGGGCAATAATTAGTAAATGGAGATCCTCATGGCTAGTAAATATTTAGGATGATTGTGGAACAATCAGGTGGCCCTGTGCAAAGTGGAAGAGGTATACTCAAAAGCAGGAATGGAGGTGCAAAAATTGGGAATCACAGGGTCATTTTTTAATTAGGATGATCACTTAGCAGATATTTCCTGGACTCCAATTTTAAAATTAGGGTTCTGCATAAAAGTATTTTGAGGTCTGTGTGGTGTGGTGCACATTTATAGTTCTAGCATTGGAGAGGCTGATGCAGGAGGATCGCTGTGAGTTCCAGGCCAGGTTGGGCTACTTAGTGAGAGAAAATCCAGCTGAACTATATACCAGGGCCCTGTCACAAAATAAAAAAAAAACAGTATTTATATTTTCAAAAACTTGGAAATGAAGATAGAATAATTAACAAATAAGATCTATGAAGAGGGTTAAAATAATTGAAAATTGAACTAAACAGGAGAGGTCAGGGTTATTTAATACTGTAATGCCTTTTTATATAAAAGAATTGTTTAGTTGTAATAGATGATAGTCAGCTATTCTCCATTTATATAACATGGGCTAAAACAAGAGGAACTGGGCCCCTAACTGCAGTGTGAGGGGCTTAGATTAAACATAGGGAAGAACTGGCTGAGCAGGATAGATTGCTATAGAAGGATATGAAATTTCCTACTTCACATATATTTAAAATAGTCCCTCAAATATTGAAGCTAATTCAATTAAGTCAAATTAAAGTCTGAAGAATATGGCTGGAGGTTGGTGACTGGCAACGTGGGCGAGGTGCAGGCATACCAGCAACGCCAAGGAGACTTTGTGATGTAAAAATACAATGATTAACTCAAAAATGAGGCTTATTATGAAGTGGACTTAGAAAATCTGTGAGAACTGATAATGTGTTCTGATTTACTCTCATTATTTTATCATTCTTCTACCTTTATTTGTGGAGTCATTTGAACTTTTGCCAAGAAAGTTATAATTATGTATTGTTGAAATTTAAGCATCTTGGTTATATAATAAGCACTCCACAAAACTAGATAGAGAAGCTGGGAAATTTTTGTTTTGAGAAGTGGTCATTACTACAGATTTCACTTTTCCTACAGCTTATCAATTTCTTAGATTTTACTCATTGAATAATTTCTAGACAATCACTACTCAAACTAGATGCTGTGGGGACATAGGCGAGAAATAGGAAATGGTTTCCAGTTTTTAAAGCGTGCAATATATGTGGGAGGGTAAGTCCACACAAAAACTTAGTGCATGGTAGTAGACATTACTATCTTATTATGTTATCTTGACTATTTGGTCTAGAAGAGTAAATTAGTGGGGTTTATGTACTGAATGGGTTAAAGAAGAGGTTAGTTTTAAAGAATTGAAAAGAGGGGTCACAGAGGATGGGAGGACATTTCTACAAGGGTCTATGGGGAAAGGGACAGAGATGAGATACATACCCTTGAGTCATACTGTTGATATATTAGAAAGCCTTGTGTAATTAAAAATGTTAGATAAATTCATAGGTGTTCACAGGTCAAGGCTCTCATAATTTGCAGCTGGCAACATCTGTGAGGCTATCGCTTCCTGTCTTTCTGTGCAACCTCTCCCTTTTCTTTGTCACAGCCCTGACGTGGGAAGGGTGGGGTGGGAGTAGGGGGTAAATAAAGGGAAGCTGGATTTGATCAGTGTAGGTTGTATGCATTTGTTGAGTTCAAACTCTACTTCTACCATTCATAGCTATGAATTTAAATCTTAGTGGCTTCACCCTTACAATGGGAATAATTGATGTAAAGTGATAGAATATCATGTGGTACTCTGTAGCATTAAGATGATTTTGTATTCTTATGGATCACTATTATTAACATTATTATTAACCCTTTAAACCATGTAGCCTAACATGAGAAGTTAGCTCCTGGGAATTTGACACTTTCTCAGTCTATGTGGCATCATCCATGTGCTTGTCCTTTTTTCTTACCACCACAGCCTGTTGTGCTCTGCATACAGTCCTAGTCTTCCATGTCTTGCCTCTTCTCCCAGACTGCAAGGTCTGGAGACAACCACATTCTTGTACTCGTATTTGTATTACTTATTCTTATATCAGAGTGCTCATGGTAATCCAGCAAACTTATTGAATATCTAGGTGAATGAATATATAAATGGATGGGTGGATAGATAAATAATTGATAAAAATATACAAATCTATGACTTCATACATTATATTTTTTACCCACCTGTATTACATTGATTCACTCTGTCTTACTTAGTTATTAATACTGAAAAGCTACACTAAGACCAAAACATCACTAGAATATATAATAAAAATATATAAGTAAGATTTTATTTGATATTATGGATTTTACTCAGCAACAATTTACAAGAGCAGGGAACTGGAGGCACAGCTCACATTAGTTAACATTGTAACACTGGGACCAACACCTGACACACTCAACTTCTAAAGAGGAAAGATTAATTTTGGCTCAGAGTTTAAGAGGTTTCATCCCATTGTCACTTGACTTTGTTGCTATGAGCCTGTGATAAGGTAATCCATCATGCAAAGCAAAGGTCTTGTGGGAAATTGCTCAGTGCATGGTGTGAAGTGCACCTTGGAGGGACATTCCAAATCCAAAGACAGCACAGGGTCAGGAATCAGGGGACATGGCACTGACTTCCCGAATTCAGATACCTGTTAGCTTGAACAGAAAGGGCTTCAATGCAAGGTCTTGAGTTCAATCCCCAGTACCGGGGGAAAAAAAAAAAAAAGAAAGAAAGAAAAGAAAAAGAAAAAGAAAAATTGAAAAAGAAAGGCCTTCAAATTAATTTCCCCATGACTGTTGTATGAGCTTAGCATATCTATGCTATGGTTGAGTTTATTATCATCTATTTTACTAATACAGATTAGTTGTTTCCCATTAAAATTATATAGTGATTAGTTGTTCACATAACTAGTCACTCTTTGTTTATTGATAAAATTTCTTTATTTGAGCAGAGTCATAGAAACATAGACTATAGATATCTCAATATAAGTAAAATAACAAAATGGGGGTGACTTATCTAAAAGATAATAGCAATACCCTCTGTACTGTTAGTTAATAATAATCAACGGTATGTGTTATCAGTAAGGTAATTCAGAGCACTCTAGTGTACAGAGTGATAACCTTTTTCTTCTAATGTGATATCTTCATTACCTGATAAAACATTTCTGCATGTAAATGCAGGAGGACATTGTTTGTGGAGGTGACCAGTGCAGGCAAACACGTAGGAACTACAGGTGACCTGAAACAAGGTAGACCTGGCTCCACCCAGGGCTCCTAAGGATACCTAGATTTTTTGTTTATTTTTATATGTTTGTAGTACATAATCATTACATTTATCATGAGGAGTTGGCCTATACACATATGCTTAAAGGAGATTTATTTTGTCCTAGCTTTTTTTTTTCATATTTAGAGATAAGATGAACAAGTTTATTCTAGACTGAAAATTCATGTCATAGAAAATTTTTGCATTTGAAAAAGTCAAATGGCCTTGTTCTGTGTTGGGAGAAGCATTTGTCATAGCTGAGATTCCACTCATGCAATTCTAGTCATCAACCAACTAGACAGGAGTATAGTCCATTGAATCACTTACTAAAAACCAACTAGCATGGAGGAAATTGGCCGTGGGACAATCAGGCTGCGACTTATTTTCTCATGAAAACTGAATTACTCAGTGCCTCAAATAATCTACCATGAAGCAACTGAGTTAACTGACAATACCAATATGACATTACTGTACTATGGGTGATAGACACATAGAGAATGCTCCAGCCACGGGATGGTGGTGACAGCACTAGTCTGGTAAAATGACCAAACATCCAAATTCCATCAGGCTTATTTCACTTATAAGTATGACCTCTAGTTGCACCCACTTACCTATAAAGACTTTAAGTTTATCTTTCTTTACAGCTGAGTAATACTCTACTATATAAAAACACCACATTTTTTATTCATTACTCAGCAGAACTGCATGTCTAACCATTGTATTACCTACCTAGTATAAGAACCTGGAAGAATAAATAAAATCTGAAAGATATAATAGTGTGAAAGGGAAAGACATTGCTTGAAAGGAAAGTACAACTAGGATAATGGAAAAGAGAAAAGAAAGAAGGGATGTATATCTATATATTTATATATTATATAGATATGTATTATATAGATGTGTATTATATATATAAACTGTTTATATATATATATATATATATATATATATATACTGTACTACTAACTTCCATTGGCTTAGTGAAAGGAACAGTTAATGCTTAAGATTTTTGACCAATTTTACATGCTTGTATCTGGTAATCTGAACCATTACTTTGAAGACAACAATACACAATATTACAACCACTGTTGATTTCATAAACTATTACTTCTTCATATCCATCAGGCTTGCCATTAGTAGTCCTGGAAAGTATTTACATTTTTAGTTGATGCTACCTGCATTTTCTAAACTTAGCATTATATGCTCTAAAACCTGTAACTTTTTTTTCTTATAGCATTTCCATCTATCTTGATTAGTTTTGAAGATCTAGTGCTAATATTTTGTGGGTAAAACATAGCAGTCAAAAACTTTGAGCAGACCTAGTGTAAGTGTTCTCACTTTCCAGAGATGTTTATGTTTCTCTTTTTTGGGGATGAAAGGTACAATACTCACATTCTGAGGTTGTGGGCATATATAGAGTATGGATGTGAAGGCTTGGGATACAGTGGACAAGACAAGTGAATGATTGATTCATGTTCGCTGCTTTTGGCTGATTGCTGATAGATGGCAACTTCTTCAACTATTATTTGATGGGCATTTTGACTGAAATTTTATTAGGAATCTGTTGCTGGAACCAAAAAGTTGATATCCCTAGACAAAAGGCAACCTAGGAAGTTGGGATATATGATATCATTCAGAATCAATGGAATTTATTTTTCTCTTTCACTGTCAAATGGTCAGTTGGTGTTATTAAAAGGAAAAAATGCCAAGTTAGAAATCAGCCAAATGGCGCACTGGTCCTCAGGGGTACATCTTGTTAAGAGGAATCTAGTTTGTTTTCAAACTGATTCATGTTGAATTAAATCATGTTCTACTCGTTTGAAAGGTTGATTTATTTTGAACTAGAGACTAGTAAATGCAGAAAGGTTTAAAAGTGTTTTAGATGATTTCATCCAGCTCTGTCTTCTATTACTGAAGGGAAATAAAGAGACCTTTGAAGGTACAGTGAAAACAATCAAAAATCCTGAGAGACTGATAACAAAGACTGAAATTAACTAGTAATGGGCCTATAGAGGTAAACCAGAGGTAAAGCAATGGAGGGTCCTGATACCACAGTGATAGAACTGAATTAAGCTGTGCACCATGGCACTTTTGTTGGCCAAAAGAGCCAAGACAGACAATTTGGGATTGATTTCTACTTCTTTCTTTGAAGTCTTTCAGTTCTGTTCCCTTTGTGAGGAGTCTCTTTCCTTACAACCATTACTACCATTGGATTTGGAACTGTCCCCAAGATGCACATGTGAAAGACTTGGTCTCTAGCCCATGACACCATTGAGGAATAGTGGAACCTTTAAGAGGAGGGGGCCTCTTGTGAGGTTTTAGGATATTTAGGGGCTGCACCCTGGAAGTGGAGCACAGGATACTGGTGCCTTCCTCTTTTGTACCCAGCCATGAGGTGAGCGGATCCTCCACCTAATCTCCGGCCACAGGCCTGACAGTGATGGTGCCGGCTGCCTTCTCACTGAAACCTCCAAAACCGAGAGCTGACAAAAATCTTTTCTTTCTGTATAACCTCAGCAGGTAGTTGCTAGAATATGACCTTGATCTTATTATGAGTTTCACATTTTTGGAAAAAATTGAATGAAAGAAAGATAGTGAGATCTGCCTCACAGGGTTTCTGAGAAGATAAAATGCAAGAACAGATACAACAATCACTTTGAAACATGGAATAAATGTAGATATAAGTTGTTAATATCATCAATGTATTTCTTCAGTCTTTGCTTCTCTCTTGTACCCTTTAGAATTCCAAATAGCACATGCGAAACGAGAGAGATGGAGCTTCTTTCCTTTAAGAAAAGGCCTAGTAATATGGAAGTAGACCTTAGAACATCTGCTATGATTTATTCTTCTCTTAGGATATTTTTATGACGAATAAACCTCTAAGTGTTTCCTTCATGATGTTATTTATTGCTTTTTTTACTGTCTAGCATAATCAAACTGTCCTATTCTCTCTATATTTGGATCCTGGAAAATTTTAAGTGAAAACTAAGAAAAGTGGCAATTTCAGAGGTTTGGTTGTATTGATATGTATTATGTAGCAAGCTCGGTCTTGGTTACCACTGCCACACACTGCTCTGCAGCCAGTATGGATTTAATCCTGCATGAGCCAAGTCTTGGAGAATACCAAAGAGAGCCCACACCTGGTATGCCTTGGCTGGCCATGGCAGCATTCTCCATAGGGACTGCATGGAAGTCAACTCTGCTTCCTTGCTCTGTGGACTGTGTTTCCTAAAGGACTCAGTGCTGAGTTCTAGCAGCACTCTTGCTTTTTAAAATCATAGTAAACTCCAACTAAACTCTAAATATGTAGGATGTGTAGGATGCTGCAACATTTTTCAGCTTGCCATGGCCCACAATACTTCCCAGAAAAACCTGTCATGTACTAAGACACAGCTAAAAGTTCCTGTATTTTCTCCATCATCAAAGCCGGACGCTCACTGTGTTAGTTTGCTAGGACTGTCATAAGAAGTTACTACACCCAGGATCATGTAAACCAACAGACATGGGGAGTCTCATTGTGAGAAATGTGATATCAAGATTTGTTGGGGTCAGTTTCTTGTGACTATGCAAGAGAGAATTTGTTCTGTGCCTCGCTATACCTTCTGGATCACTCCAATGTTCGTTATTCCTTGGGTCCTGCTGCATTGCGTTCACCTGTCTCTTTCTTCATTTAACATTTTCCCGTGTGCATGTGCTGCATATATTTCCTCCTTTAATAAGGATGCCATCCTATTGAATTAGGGGCCCATGCCACTTAGTTTATTGCTTCTACAATAAAGCTATCTTTAAATATGGTCATATTGTCAGGTACAGATGGTTAGGACTGTGACATGAATTTGTAGGGACACAAACAGCCTCAATCATGGATACACTCCTAAATATATCTTCTTTTCAGTTGACTTTTTAAAATTAATTTTATTGAAAAACAAGTAGAAATGAGGCAGTTCCAAAACAGGTTAGGAGGACAGTTTCAATAATTAATACACTGCATATTTTTGTCTTCATAGTAGTTATTCATGCTACAAGATGCAAACATGATAATCTTGTCCAAACACTGTTAGTATAAATCTTTCTTTTCATTGAATTAAGAGAAAGTAGCTGTATATCCATTTTAACTATTTTGTATAAAATACAAAAGGACTTAAATATATCTTGATTAAAATTTATTGAGTATTCACACTATGTAAAACATGGTTTTAGGCACTCTGAACATTGCTCAAAGATGACATTTATGAACAGCCTCCCACTGTTAAGAATTTGCCCTTTATTTACCACTCAATCCTACAAGTGAACTGAATGTCTATTTGAAAAGTTGCCTTTGAGATCTTACATGACAACCCAGTATGAAAAATAGGAAAAAGTTATCTGTTCTAATTCAACTAAAATACAGGATTTGGAGGTTTTTCTGTCCGTTTCTTTTCATAGTAACATCGAGGCTTCATGGGAGAAGTCTATTTTAGTGGGACACCAAAAGAGAGTTTGGAAAGGCTGAGACAGGAGAACAAGTATTCTAGAATGGAGCACATTGTACATAAGCAAAGATTGGAAAGAAGTATATAGGAAGTTCATGTATATTCTAAGTATTGGAGCTTTATGGACATCAGGAAAAACAAATACAGAAAAATAAATCAAGGTCCTAGCATAGAACCTGCCATCATATCCCGACTAAGTTCACATCCTAGAGATAGATTTGTAGGGATCAGAAGAGGTTTTGTATGCCCCCAGAATCTCCATAGGCCTCAAGTCATTTTGCTTCCTTCTTTTTATTCATTCTCAGTGTGAAAATTTCTCTTTCCTATGTCTTTTTTTTCTTAGGAAGGCAGTGTTTATTCCATGCAAAGATTGAAACAGACTTCTATATATTTGTATCTTTACTTCTGTGTTATGTCAAACAGCATACTCTTTAAAGCTCCATATATATTCTGAATATATCTATGATATACACTATCCATAATAATACATGTGTTCATTTTACATAACACATAATATATGTGAATGTAAAATACAAGAATATATTATATGGTATATAATATACATGTGAGTAATATCCATGAATATTATTATATTCATGTATATTATTTATAATTATATAATATATATATATATATATATATATATAATGAATGTATGGATTTGGCTAAGATTGGAGGACAGAATTATAGAAGGAAATGAATTTATCTACCTTATTATTAGTACCAGGTACTATCTCAGAACCATTGGAATAGTAATTTCATCTTTTCAGATTTCTAAGGAGGTTATATTCTTATTCTTAATGTACAGTAGAAAAAAAATGAAGTTCAGGTGACGTAAATTGTCTATGATCACAGCTAGAGGTATAAGAGCTGGAATCTAAGCCTGGATCAGTTTTTCCTACCAACTCTATATTTTTCTCCAAGATTATTACCCTGGAGACAAACACAGCATTGTAATCCAACAGTGCCAAGAGGAAGTCAATGCCTGTTTTCAAATCCTAGGTCAGAAATTACAAAGGGTAATAAGACTGGAAGATTCATGATCTGGGAAAGCTTGAATCCAGACTGGTCATGTAGATTGGACTTCCTTTAAAAAAATGCATAGGGTATTTTTGTTTGAACTTGACCTTCTGTAATCGTTGTTGATCCTGTGAAGAATTTTCCAACTTTAAAACACACCGAAGCATGTAAGCATGGTTGCTGCTGTCTCCAGCGATCTTGGCTATCAAGTAGCCATGACCTGCTTCCATTCTTGCTGGCCCATCTGCTTGTCAGGCATTATCACCACATATGCTGAACTTCATGAAATATATGGATTTTTCCTTTCAGTTTTGTGTATATACTTTTTGATGTGCACATGTAGCCAACACTATACAGTGCAGGGTAATTTAACAAATGCAGGTCAACTGCTGCCTCTAGCATGAAACCCAGTGGCATGAGTGGAAAGTAGGTCATGGAGTTATGCAATCAACTGCAATCTAGAGTTGATTTTTCTTTTCAAAGGACATTTAGAATGTCCTTCCATTGGCAAAATTTGCCAGCCATTGATCTAACAAGGAGAACAGAGTTACTAAGGAGAAACCAAATGTGAAAGAGTCAAATGTGAAAAAGTCACAATGGTACATGATATTTGCATTAAATGCAAGACAGGTGTCTAGCATTTTATTTATTTATTTTTAAACTTTTTATTTATTTTATTGAGAAACAAATAGTAATGAGACAGTTTCAAAACCAATTAGTAGGACAGTTTCAATAATTAATACATTGTGTATTGTCTTCTTAGTGGTTATTTATAGTACTCGATGCAGACATGATATCCTGTCAAAACACTAGTAGTACACATTTTTCTTCTCATTGAATTAAAAGAAAGTAGCTGTATATCTATCCTAACTATTTTGTATATGCAGATACAAAATGGTTTTTGTTTAGTTGTGTCAGAGATGGGTATTTCATTGCCATTTAAATATTGCAGTTGTGTGAATTCAGCAAAATAATCCAATATAGTCCAGTAGTCCATAATAGTCGTGGGTTATCCATCAGACTGGCAATGTCAGAAGTTGTCGACTTGAGCCTTTTACAGCTCAGCATATTAATATGGCTTCACTCTTTTTTATACTTTTCTGTTGGATGGTTAAGACAAAGATAAAGTAAGACCTATATAATAAATGTAACTTTTGTATCTGTCAAGTCCAGTCAGATACTCTCAGGATTTACCCAGAAACCCTGTACCACAGTTTGTAGATCCTTTGTCACTGTCAGCTATGTGGGTGAGTCACAGCCATTGCTTGACCTATTTGCTTTCTGTGAAAGCCTGAGAAAATAGTTTACTAGTATTTTAAAGGACACTGGAAGAGACTGCTACAGAACTCAGTGAATCCATGCCCACTATCCACAGATCTGGCTTTGTGCAAACACTTGAGAAAGGAACAGAAGCTCAGAAAACACATGGAATTATAAAGAAAGGACAAGGTACGCATGGATTCTAATAGGAAGGAAGTAAAATGGTAAGACTGGCTCATAAAAGCTTGAACTGCTTTTCAATCTTATTTAGACAAGCTTATAGACATAGAGAGTCTGCTAAACCTATAAGCTTCTGAACTTGCCATGTGCCCACTTCTGGGAAGCTGAATTGTAGATATGTTCAGGTTAGCTGTAGTGGAATACATGCAGTTCTTGCACCATCACTACCATAAATATTTATGATGGTGCTGGCTGTCCTGATGCAGGAATACCTTCTAAAGACCCAGAGACCATACTGTGTTCTGATCCTATACTTATACTATAAAACAAACGGAAGGGCCCTTTGAGTGCATAATGGAGGAGAAGTCAAGTTTGAAATGTTCTATCTTTTTAATATTAATTTTATTGAGAAAGAAGTAACAATAAGACAGTTTCAAAGCAGGTTAGTGGGACAGTTACAATAATTAATACATAGCATATTGTTGTCTTTTAGTAGTTATTCATAGTACAAGATACAGACATAATATCTTGTCTAAACACTATTAGTTTAAAACTTTCTTCTCATTGAAATAAGAGAATGTAGCTATATATCTATGCTATTTTGTATATACAGATATATATCTTTTTTTCACTACAAAATGGTCCTTCATTTATATATTCCCTTTTTTTAACTTTTGTCAGAGATGGGTATTCCATTGCCATGCTTACATTGTAAGTGCATGAATTCATCAAAGTAATCCAATATAGTCCAGTAGTCCATAATAGTAGTGGGTTATCTGCATGAGTGGCAATGTCAGAATTGTTGACTTCAGCCTTTTACAGCTCAGCATATTGATATGACTTTACTTTTTAGACTTTGTTTTTATTCTTTTCTGCTGGATAGTTAAGACCAAGATAAATCCATATAAAAATGGAATGATCCAAATGTCCCACATCTGAGTATATCTGCAAAAGAATAAAGAAGTTCTAGAAAGGATACCTATGTGTTCATAAGAACATTATTGGGGTGGGAGAGATGGTTGAGTGGAATAAGTGCTTCCCTGGTAATCATAAGGGCCTGAAAGTAAAAGAACATTATAGTAGGCCAGAGGTAAAAAAAAAAAAAAGTATGTGTTGAATGACAATGGATAAAATATGGTACATGTATTAACAAAGAAGATGATTGCGAGCCGTGCCACCATATCTACCACTACCATATCGACCAATCTTGAAGACACTGTGCTGAATGAATAAGCCAGCACTACAGGATGAATGCTGCATGATTCCACTTATATAAGGATCCAGAGAGTCAAAATCCAGAAGGAAATGTGAGTCACCAGGAAAGCTGTTCAATGAGTGTAGAGTTTCAGATTTGCAACATGAAGAAGTTCTGGAGCTCATAACAAAATGAAAATATTTAACACTATACACTTTAAAAACATTAATAATTCTTTTTATATTTTTAAAACACAATAAGAGAAAAGAAGAGATGAAACTTGGTAGGATATGCATGGTGACCCAAGAATGCAAAGCATCAGAATGAACTTCCTAAACTATCATTCATTAAATCAAAGAAATTAGGTCAATCACTTATAAATCTATTACTGAATTATTTGTCTATTTTTTCAGTAACAATTACATTATAAAATTGTTGTTTCCCCATTGAATTTTATGCTTGGCAAACATACCTTTGAAAACTAAAAGGAAAATATTTTCCAGTTATACAAACTTGAAATATCCTAATACCTCCAGACAGAGCATATAGAAAAATAACAAAGACCATAATCCAGAAGGCAAGTTGGATAAAGAATAAACAGCTCTCAAATTGGTATTCATGCAGGACTATGTAAAATATATTAGATGAACCCATTTAAAAGGTTATTGAAGATTTCTAAAAAAACAGTATCAATCTTATGTCAAGTTATATACATATTTTGTGTGTGTGTGTACATGTGTATGTGTGTAAAAGACAAGAAGAAGTTATATAAAGTCAATGGAAAATAGAAATGTACTTTTTAAAGTTTCTAATACTAGAAGAAAATATCATACCATGTCCTATAAGTAGATTGTAAGTCAAAGATACAGTATAAATCTTGTTTTTTTTTTTTTTTTTTTTTTTTTTTGTCTTTTTTGAGACAGGGTCTCACTATGCAGTTCAGGCTGGCCTTAAGCTCACTTTGTAGCTCAGGCTGGTCTCGAACTCACAACAATCCTCCTGTCACAGCCTCCCAACTGCTGGGATTACAGGCCTGCGCCACCACGCCCGGCTCAGTATAAATCTTAAAACAAAAATTATGATTAAAGAACATTCAGAAAATTAAATAAATATTATTTAAAAATTAAAATTTTCAAAACAATTGAACTAAGAAAAGGTTTTCATGACAATAAAAATTTACCAAGAGTAAAATATAACATAAAAACTGGAATGGCAAATATATGCCCAACACTTCTAATAGTTGAGAGATAGGATACTGTATAAAGTTCTAATGTGTTGTGGACATGGATAGAGTTCATGACGCTTACTGCTGGCCAGGTGTCTTTTCTTTTTTCTTCTTTCAGTTATTTGAATTAGTCTAGTTGCTTACACACTTGCTTTTTTTTCCAATATGGAATGGGTTGTTATTTAATTTTGTTCTTTCATACCTAATATTTTTATGTATATGCTTTAATTATTTTTTCTTTATAATTAGTTTTGGACAATTTCATTTTTGTGTATCTTGGTATGATTTCATTCAAATTTCATGTGCAAAAGGTTCATTTTTCTTGGAAATGTGATTTTATAATTTCCACTAAATTCAGAAATTTTAAATGTTTAAATATTTATTGCCTATCCCTTTTTACTTTGGGAATTCTAATTATTTGAGTATAAGTTTCTTGATTTTAGCACAGAGTGAACTATAAAAAACAAAACAAACAAAAACTGTTGTTTTTTTGAAATGGTACCTAAAAAGTATGTGGCCAAAAATGTGAAAGATATATAAAACTGTGTTGAAACATTAATAAGAATATTGTTATGTTTCTGGATTTGTGGCATTTATTTGTCAACTTTAAAAACTTTGGACTTTTATCTTGTTTTTCCTCATTCTGAATAAGTAATCTCTTTGAATATAATTTCACATTCATGATTTCCTATTTCTTTAAAAAAATGATTTTTCTAAGTCAAACGTACAGTATAAATGTATCTTTACTGGCCGGCCAAATAGCCAATGAAAGTGCCTGCTTCGACAGACTCAGGGCCTGGGAGGTCGATCCCTGGGCCTGCCATGCCAGTCCTGTCCCCCAGGGTGCGCCCAGATGTCGACTGAGATTGGATGTGGTGTCACGCTCCTGTAATCCCAGCACTTGGGAGGCTGTAAACAGGAGGATCACTGTGAGTTTGATCTATGCAGTGATACCCTGTACACCCTGTACATCCTGTTCTAAATGCAAAACAAAAGGAAGATTTTCTATGTAAAGTCACAAAACTATGAAAAAGTAGATTCTCTTCTAAATTTAAATAATGACTATAATAATTGATAATGGTCATTGTGTCTAAAAAGAAATAGCCTTCCAAATGTGCTTATTGTAAATCTTTATTTTCTTTTTACCACTGAAAGCAATAATAGGGAAAGGACTTCATGGATTTTCATACCAAGCCTATCTCGTTCCCAGAAGTTTCTCATATGATTTTTCTCATCCTTTTGAGGCAGGGTCTTATTGTGCAGTTCAGACTATCCCTAAGCTCATTTTGTAGTCCAGGCTGGTCTCAATGATCCTCCTGCCTCAGCCTCCGCAGTGCTGGGATTATAAGCCTGTGTTGGCCTGCCTGACTATCATACACTTTAAGAATGTATAAATTTGGTTTTCAGTACTGTACTTTTTCAGGTTTTTATGAATCCCTGGTACAATTTCTTTCAGCCTGAATGTAGTAGTGTGAAAAGAAATCAATGATATTAAAAAGTAAAATTAAAGTTGTATTGCCATTGTTTTTATGAATCCACACTGGGTAGCAGTTTATATGTGGCTTGGTTTGGCTAAGAAAGTTCATATGGAGATCTCAAGGAGTGGAGAATTATTAAAGTCTTATTAATATGGTATTAGTTATACCTAGGATAATTATATATGCTTAGACAAAGGTAGACAATTTAAAATTTCTAACAGGCAACTCAATATTTATCAAATCCCAAGATATAAGTATACCAAAACATTATACTATATGCCATAAATATGTGAGATTATCTGCCAATTAAAATTTATAAGTCAATTTATTTTCCTTAGCATTATGATTTCACAGTGAAATAAATCAGGCACATAGTTTAAGCATCCCATTCTTGCTCTTATATGAGAAACTCAAAGTAGGGATAAAGAGTGAAATAAAAGGTAGGTACAAGAAAGTAAGCAGATATATTTTTCTCAAAGGAATCAAAAGACAAGGAGAGGGGAGGGTAGAGATGGGAGGAGATGATAAGAGGACCCAAGATGTGCTGCATATGTGTAGTGGCCAGGCCAGGCCTGTGCACACTGTGCCTTGAAAAGCTACACACAGGGGGAGGGAATAAAGAGGTGAAGAAGGAGGAGGGGGAGGGGGAGGGGCAGAGGGAGGAGGACTAGGATGAAAACGGGATGAAAGCAGGATTTAAGGTGAGTTAGGTACACCTACCAATTGCCCCAAGTAATGTAGACAGCTACTACAAACAGGCACAGATAAAAAAGAAAAAAAATGCTGTCAATCTAAGTAAACAATTATTTTTGAAACCCCACCGCAGAAAAATCTACAGTGTGAAATACTTTACATGCCTGAAACTACAGATTAAAGTAGTCTAAGGACGAGACTACTGATTCATTTGTAATCTCACAAGATGGGAAAAAAAATAAAAGGTATGCTTTCATTTTTCATCCTATGTTTAAAAAAATCTCTATGTGTGCCTTAGAAAAGCCTGAAAGGTTAATACAAATGTCAGGAGAAAATTAGAATTATATTCAGTGAAAGGTGAGGTAAGAAAACTAAAGTAATGTAAAAAGTATTTTCATGGTAAATTCTTTGTTCTAATATGTCTAATAAAAGCTGAGAATATTCAAACTATGTTAAAAATTTGATAGCATGCTGCTTTAAAAATGAAACACAAAAGGATGGCCAAATAGCTCAGTGGATTTAAGTGCCTGCGAGCAGGTACAGGGATTTGCTCCGTGGGCCTGCTGCTCAGGCCTCACTCCTGGGACTCGCTGAGATGCTGATTGAGACTGGGTGTGGTGGTGCGTGCCTATAATCCCAGCCCTTGGGAGGCTGTAAACAGTCACGTCACTAAGAGTCCAATCTAGTAGTGAGACCCTGAGCACGCTGTAGACTCTTCCCTAGAAAATAAAAAAGAAAAAGAAATATAATTAAAAACTATGTTACTCATGATAAATTTTAAAAATATTACTTCTCATGACCTAGAATAGTGGCTCTTGCCATTCGGACTCAGGGTCTTTTTACTCCCTTAAAAATTACTGAAGACTGCAGGGAGTTTTGTTTATATGGATTATACAATACCTATGAATATAGATTGTATTACGAGTCAGAACTGAACTTTCCATTTGGTCAGGTTGACTGATCTGTAGAGAGGAAAATTAACTCTCTGTGTGTGAAAACACATGAATTTTCATAAATTTACACAGCTGTGGAACCACCAATACAGGCTCCATTTGAGAGCAAGCGCCTCCCCTCACACCCAGCCGCTTTGTGGAGGTATAGTTTTTTTGTTTTCCCAGTGTAATATAGATTAAATTGTGTGTTATTTTCCTGATGGAGTGTGACTTTTCCTCTTAAACACTGCTTCTTCAAGCTTAGTGCTTTTGCTATTCATCCTGGTGTTACAAGTGACAGCATGTTTGTACCTTATGTTGCCGAATACCGTACTGTGATACACTTTCTTCATCTTTTTCCTAGTCAGTGGATATCTGCAACTTTCTGATTTAGGGAATTTGCAAGGAAAGCTGCTGCTGGCATTTAGAGCCAGGGATTTGGGTGGACATCCATCTTCTCTTCTGTGGGCGAAGACCCAGGTGTTGTGTTGCCAAGCTGTTTGATAGCTGTGTACTTACCTCAAAAGAAATATTCTAAGAAATGGTTCGAAGTAACTGATTGGTCAAGTTTACATTTTGACTAACAGTACAGAAGAGTTCCCTTTGCTCAGTGTCTCACCAGCTCTTGCTGTTGTCTGTTAAAATTATTTTAGTTATTTCAATAAATTAGAGTATTCTTGTGCTTTTACTGCACATTTTCCTGATGACTAATGATTTTGAGCTCATTTGTACATACTTATTTCCTGTTATATCTCTCCTTTGGATGTATGAGGCTGTTCAAATCTCCTATTGGGTTTTTTATTAATTACTTTTGTTCCTAATATCTTCTAGATTCCAGCCCTTTAGTAGATGTGGATTTTGCTAATATATTCTTCTGCTCTGTAGCTCATCCTTTTTGCTTCTCTTTATATCCTTCTGTTTTTCCCTCCCTCCTTCTTACCTACCCTCCTCCTTCTTACCTTCCCTCCATCCTTCTTAACCTCCCTCCCTCCCTCCCTCTCTTCCTCCCTTCCTTCCTCTGCCCTTCTCCTTCCTCCCTTCCTCCCTCAGTGTCTTGCAAAGACTTTTTAAACTCTGATGAAGCTGAATGTATCAATCTTTTTATGGTTCATGCTTTTGCACCTTAAAAACTCTTTTGCATCTTAGATTTTTTTATTCTGAAGATAATTGACCTCATTAGGTCTCTGAAAAGGTTTTGGGGATTACTAGGAATCTCCAGACTACATTTGAGGTTTATAGCTCTAAAATGTAAGAAAAATTAAGCACAAATTATGAGTAACAACATTAATTTGAAATTAATTAACTAGTTCAAAAATATATTTAAAAAAAGGAAAGGGATACTCTCATATTAAGAAATTTCTCTGTAGGCAATAATAAGTGATTTAGAAACCAGCAGAAGGACTCAGGGTATAGCTTAATGGCAGAGTCCTTGCCTTGCATGTGTATGGTTCTTGTTTAGATCCCCAGCTCTGCAAAAACCAACTAAGCAACCACCAACTAACCAAGCAAATAGACAAGACTGCCAAATCCTCACTTAGAAGCAAATCCAGAGACTAAACTTTCATATTAATTAATTGGGAAAGATGGAATGCAAATAACATTTGCAGCATTCAAAAAAGATTAGCAACATTTAATGTTAAGTAAAATAGACAATTAAGTACTGATAAAAGCATTCAAAAGAAAATACACAATAAACATTTAGAAAGTTCATTGAATATTATGAAAATAGAATTTTCTAGAGATCTACTTTACATTTTCTTATTACTTTGAAAATATTAAAGATAGATATTTTAAAGAGAATTTTGAAACATATAAGGAGCAGAAAATAAAAGTATGCCTATATATATAAAAGAAATTGACAAATAGATAAAAACATTATTACCAAATTGCTGTTGACTCATTGTTTTCAGAGAAGCGTTCTCTCAAGCTTGTAAATAACAAATTACACGCTTTACATTCAAACTATTTCAGATATTGGAAAAAGGATTGATTTTGTGAAATGAGCATAAAATTGTGCCTCACAGAATAAGAGAAAGGTCTACACTGTTCCTTTCTTTTCAAATTGCTCAGTGGAATACTTGAATATGCCCAGTGAGAGATGCATAGTTACTATTTGCAGGTAGTATTCTAGGTGTTTTGGCACATATATTCAATAAACCAGAGGTAAAGCAAATCTTAACAGAATTCATTGGCGCAATACGTTTTGCGGCCAGAAGTATGGTATGGTACACCATAAAGCTTTATGATTCATGTGACAGCTCCCTTCATTCATCCGCTTCTTGTCCACATGCACACCCATGAACTGCTCAATGACCAGCCCTCGAATGTTCCAGCTACAGGTATGTTTCTAGCATTCTCAGTTATTAGAAAGACTTCTAGGGCCCAATCTTCATAATTAACATAGATTTTGAAATACTAGGAAGCTCGAGCTGACACTGGCATGCTATTCATAGAGCCATCTATCATCATCTTTTAGATTTTGTCCTCAGAAGGATCAGTTGATTTATTATTCTGAAACATGGCAATACAAATACTTTAACAGGTAAGATTTAAAATATGGTGATTTAAACTGATGGAAAATGGACTGTAATAAAACAAAAGAACAATGTATATATTTCCTTCTTTTTTTTTTTTTTTTTTATAAAAATGCCTTGTGGAATTTAATTTTAATTTTTATTTTTTTATTTTTTTTGGTGGTACCAGGGATTGAACTCAGGCCCTTGTGCTTGCCAGGGAAGCACTTATTCAATTGAGCCATCTCCCTGCCCCCCCCCCTTTTTTTTGCAGTACCAGGGATGGAACTCAGGAATCCGTGCTTGCCAGGCAAGTGCTTATTCTACTGAGCTATCTCCCCGGCCCCACAATATAGTTCTTTATGAAACTGGCCAAAGGTATAGGAAGCTTTGTTCCAAAGCTGGGGTGGTTGATGGGTGGTATCTCCGATCTTGCTGGCAGAATTGGTATTTGGCACTTCAGTTTGTGGCAACTATTAGATGACACAAATATTTTACATGTGGAAAAAATCTTTTAATATATAGTATCTAAAAAAGAGAGTATCTAAACGTGTCTCAGGTTCTAAGGGGAATGAGGTAGGAAGTGATAGAAGAGGTGGAAGAGTGTGCAAGAAGGTCTTAAATTTATAAACCTGATCTCATTTTGAAGAATACATCATGTCTACCCTCTCTTTCCTGACTCTTGCCTTGTAGCCTAAAGGCTTTGGAGTTAAGGAAAATGCAATTAAGTTTCCAAGTAAAAATCACCAGTGACCCTCAAGTAAGCAGCCTGTATGTGGTTATCGGCAATTGTGGGTTAAAATGTTACTGAAGTTCTCAGACCCTATCACGAAGACAATCTGTGGCTTGGCTGGCTGGGCTGAGGGAACCAGATTTTCCTTCTGTAGCAATAATTTGAATTGCTGCGCAGTACAGCTTTCCCAGAAGTCAAAGTGCTCACAGGAGAGGCCAGTTTATCAGTGGCTTCCTTGAAGTTCAGAGCCACCACCGAAAGGGACAGCTGTTGCTATTCAATCTGAGCTTTCCTCCTTTAGGAATCTTCAAGCTGATGTGGTTTGGAAAATGCTGTTGCAGTTTCTTCCTACCTCAGAGTGGCAGGGAGAGCCCAGGCACGATGCAGTTAAACTTCGAGGGCATTGTGGCAGTCCAGAGCCACAGTATCATGTTAATGTGTCACAGATATGTTAACAACAACCACAAGAGCCCTGGCGCTGCCAGGGAGGGCTCCACTGTCCTTTTCACTGGTTCCTTATCTTCAAGGTCAGCAGGAAACCACCTGACAAATGCAAATGCTGCTGACACCTGCATACTGCCTGCCCATAAAGACCTCTCTCTCAACAGGCTATTGGAATAAAGCATTATTCAGAATCTCACATTATACAGGATCAAATGGTTATTTCAAAAATCTAGAGTTTTACAGATTTATTAGAAAAGATTCACTATCGGGTAATATTTGAATATTTTATTTCATGTTTCACTGACTCTGATAGCAGCAGCAATGGGACAACTGAGGAATTGTTTGATTGGGGTGCACCCATATGTAATTACCAAAAGCAACACTGTGGACTTCTCTGTATGAGTGCACATGCATGTGTTTTAGTTATATATGTGCTTCCATGACAACATCTGGAGATGCAATAGACTAAGTAACAAATTTAACAAATTATTTTAACCATCTCTTCATCATTATGAAATTTATGACTTCATGTGCTTATTTAGAGTGCTCCTTTTCTCACCACAATTGTAGGATCTACTTTATGCTCATAGTAACTGGTGGTCAATTAAATATTAAAAACCACTCTCTAACACAAATTTGGCACCCCTGTGGCAATTATAATTAATTTTTAAATTGGTCTTCATTTAAAGGTCTAGAAGAAATTTTGTTTGTGTTTATGAGAAGGAATAAGTGGTGGAAGATTTCTACTGCAAAGACTTTATTAAAATAAAATGCTCTGAAGTACATGGTTTAATGACTGTAATTTTATACTGCAGTACAATTTAATAATGTCATTTACTCTAAGTTCAATGGAATGGCATCAGAATAGCGGAAAATGCTAGAAAGACATTAAGATAGGCACCCAAACTGTTGTTTTATACATTTACATATATATGTATATATATATATGTATATGTATATATAATTCATGGTACACAACTGACAACCTAAATGAGAAGTAGAGAATTGTGAAAAAATATCTCTCATCAGAGCATCTGTAGCATCTGACTGCTGTTAATGTAGTCTTGAAATTCATTCATAGACCATTGAGTAATGCTAAAAGATTTCAAAGTGTAAATTCTACTTGAAAGTTACCAAAATTTACCATATTGTGTATGGCCAATAATCTTCCCCAGACCTCATTTAGTGATCTATAAAGTGGTGTGATTTGGATGGATGCTGGCATGCAGAGAGACATGCAAAGGCATGTTAAGGGTTTTACTATTCTGGTATTAAGGAGAACAAAAGTATAATATAGGCCATGCCAGCTTAACTGTGTCAATATCTAGGAAGTAAATACATGGTTATTGGTCTTAAATTGACATACATTGTACACATGTAGGATCATAGGGTGTTATGCTAATAAGTGTACATTACATGTAGTGATCAAATAAGAATATGAGAACAAATGCCATCTCTAACATTTGTCATTTCTTCATGCTGAAAATACTTTAAATTGTTTTTCCTAGATATTTGGGAATTTACAATAAGTTAGTAGCTCCAAGGCTATTAGGCGACTGAGCTCTCCAAATTACTTTCTTATTTCACTGCGTTTTTATACTCCATCGCCCTCTCTCTCTTTTCCTTTTCCTTACACTTTCCAGCCTCTTGTAACCCATTATTTTTCTCTTTATTTCTATAAGATCCACTTATTAATTTCCACATATGAGCAAAAGCTTTGGGTATTTGTTTTTCTATGCCTACTTTATTTCACCACAATAATGTCTGTCAGCTCCATTCATCTTGCACAGATGACAAGATGGCAGTTTAAGGTCTGAATTTTATTCTGTAATGTGATTGAGTTCTAAAAAAGAAAACTATGACTTTTCAGCTTGGTTGAAGATAATTCTATGCACATCTATTCCACTTTTCTCTCCCAACTGACCTTCAATCCTCGGAGAATAGCTCTTGACCCTTGCAGTAGCTCTTGAGCCCTGCAAGAACTCCAGACCCCTGCAATTGTAGCTTGTGTATGTCCTGGCATCATCCTGCAACACTTCGGTTTTAATTCTCACTTTTGCCCCACCCTGTTTTCTTCCTGTTTCTGTTTCTTTTCTTTTCTTTTCGTTTTGTTTCATTTCTTTCTTTCTTTCTTTCTTTCTTTCTTTCTTTCTTTCTTTCTTTCTTTCTTTCTTTCTTTCTTTCTTTCTTTCTTCTTTGTGGATCTGGGGATTGACCTCAGGCCCTTGCACTTGTCAGGTAAGCATTTATTCTACTAAGTCATCTCTCTGGCCCCTTTTTTCTGTTTCTTAGTTCAGATTTATGAGATTCGAATCTTCCTGGTTTGCCTTATCTTGCAGTGGCAACCCTAAGTCATATGTCAGTAGCCAGCAGATGGATTGAGGCAATGTACTCCCACACACTTTGGTCCATGCAGGGGAAAATTTCATATGGTACAAAGCATCGCTGACCAGGCAGCAGAAGACCCTCAACAGGGACATTTTGCCAGGACAGAGCTGTGGACAGGGGCATCTCAAGATACCCAACCCAGACATAGTGAATGATTTTGGCTTGTGTAAAGGAACAAGATGGTTTTTCCCTTGTGTTTTTGTTGACATAATTTCCCCTGACTCAGTTTTGTAACGGCTCTCAAACTGCTCTGTAAGGAAACATATTCTGTTGACTTGAACCTTGAATATCCCTTCCATCATGAGAACTATGTCTGGATTTTCATTCAGCATGGCTTAACCATCAGTGCTTTCATACTCATTGTAATGTGAGGAAGTAGGGGTCTTGATGCTAATGGGTAGCGAAAGTGAACGTGATAAACTATAAATGATATAATACTTTCCTCTGATATAAAAAGTTTCTGGGAAATATTGTGCTATTCCTGATTTTGCAATGGGTGAGTTCAGAAGGAAAGGAAGTTAGAAAGATAAACAGAGGGTGTTCTTTCATTAGTATTCAAAGTTTAAGAAGGGTAAATGCCAGAGAGTGAGAGAAGAGATGAGGTTTTCTAACAAGCTGCTGGGGAAACTGTCAGATCAAGCTTGACACTGGGGAACAAACTGCTAAAAAATGCTTCAAGTGTTTGAGAGGCAGAACTGTGGAGGATGCTACTGAAATGAAACTCAGAATGCGTTTTCCCCAGAAATATATGTACACATTTTGTTAAGTGGTTAGGACAGCTTAAATTCAGGTATCTGGAGTATGTATTACAGTATGAGTCATGTGACTGACACACCACTGCCACCTTTTGGAGACTCACCCTGTTTGTAGGCTGGTCTTTTAAACCACTGCTAAAATTAAATTAGATGTTATAAAATTGCAGTTATTCAATAATAACTAAATAACATAAAGGAGAGGCAGTAGTACATGTGGGAATGAAAAGAAGTGATGCTTCATTTACATGTAGAAAAACAACAAAGAAACAGGATAGAGATAATACCATTGTCTCTGGCGTACATGATGGCATAATTGAATTCCAATTTTATCATGCACATCTTCTATAATGTTAAGCAACATTTTCACTCATATATTCATCCATCCACCAAAGATATAATAAGTGCTCATTCTGTTTCTATCTCTCTTCTAGATGGTAAACATAAATAAGATATGCAAAATAATCTATGTCCTCTGGAAGTCTAATTTAGAATCTGTCAATTTGTATTTAAAATATGTATATAGTTTTATTTCTCATATTTTCTTAGATTGAGAGAAATATATCTAAGTAGTTTAATTCTTGTCTCTAAATTTAAAGAGTTCTGTAAAAACTTAACATCTTATAAATATTCATAATAAATCTTATTTATTATTCCCATAGTGTCTTCCAAAATTTCATCCTGGGATCACATTGATATTGGTGATGAATACATTTATATTAAGACCATCATTAACCAAAGTTTCAATGTTGCCTGAGTCACAGAGCTAGGTGGTGTGATATAATTTTCACTGTACATCAGAAGAATCATTTTCTAGTGGCTTGTACATGCCATGAATGCTTCTTGAAAGTCACTGGAAAATAAATTGGAAAGCTGTAACATTAATTGTCCCATAAAAGCTTTATGAAGAAAAGGCTTTTTATGAGTTATTTTTATGAAGGGAGGGATAAAAGTGAATGTGTTTAGACAGGGAGGGTGCTCTGAGTTTAGAGTGCAACTTGGGAGGAGGCTTGGCTGTGGGTGTGAGTGGAAGGAAAACAGAAAAGAAGGCTATTTGCACATGTGCTTGTAGATGCAAAAGAAAGCTCCACAGAGGAATAAAGGCAGGGATGAAGTGAAGGGAATCATCCTAATCTGGGTGTGACAGGCAGCTTGCAAGTGAAACACTTCATTCTGTTGTTGACATGGTGGGCATGAGGGCGAAGAGATCTTCTGAAGTTGGAGTCTGGCCTATAAGACTGCGGAGTAAGATTTAATGTCCCAGGAACTAAGGGACGGCCAGTGTGCTTCCCTGCACATGACAGCACTTGGGCACACTGCTCCAGACTATGGCAATTAAGCTGTCCTCCATAAGTCTTGGACGAAGTAAAACTCTCATCTTGGCAATGGCAATAAGTGTCCTGTCCTGCAAATAGGGGAAGAGATCTTCAACTGGGTTTCAGGAAGTGAGAAGATTAGAGATGAAAGTGGAACAAGCCTGAACAAGGAGTAGGAAATATAGATCAAGCACAGGGAGTAGGAAATATAGATCAAGCCTAGGAAGCACAGAGATCCTGGAAACACAAGCAGAGGCCACTGACAAAGGAACCAGGCACTTTTCTAAATGTAACCTAGACTGTGTATGAGGTCTGTGGAGTGAATCAGACTCTCTCACTGGGACTAATCCAGGTTGGACTTTGATGTTGGACAGGGTTCTGAGAGCACATCAGGGAAAACAGTTCGTGCAAAGGAAAGTCAGAGCTTTCACTGAGGCAGAGACATTTAGCAAGGCCTAAAGGGTGTATCAGATGATTCAAGAAATGTATCAACTGTCTGGAAATTGTTTTTTCCAAAAATCAATTACCTTTAGAAATACCAGAATCATCTTGTGCTTCTCAAATTCTCTCATATGTCATTATTTATGTCATTTTTTATCAAATGTGGGATGTGAAGAACTGGTGTAAAAACGTGAATATTTTCCAAGATACACACAAAGAGATGTTCAAGGCACAAACTGAGATTATTCTCCTTGTGCAAGTGCAGCTTTTCAGATGCAGATTTCACTGTCTGTCTCAAAGCCCTGGTTGCCATTATCTAAAATATGTGAATTGTTACTAAAGCGGATATATTCACCTCCTTCTTTGAGATCATTTCCACAATTCCTGACACCTTAAACTGTAAGCAGTTAGATGAACGTTTGTGATATTCTTTAGCTCATCGATGCTTACTTCATTGTACAAATATTTATTGACTAGCATGTGCCAGGTGTTACGCTGGGTGTTGGGAGTACAGAGGTGAAGAAGGTAAACTTTGTGCTCTCCCCGTGTTGACAGTCCAGTGCTGATGGGTGAGGAGGAAACACAGAGTACAGTAAGGACACATGCTAGTTTTGCACCATAATATACAGGGCAGGAAAAAAAAAAACTGAAATGGGATGATATGATGACAGGTAATGAGGCGAGGATTGAGCGATTGTGAAAGAGCCCTGCAAGTGCAGACCTCTGAGCTGAAATCTCAAAGAAAAGGCTGCTGAAGATGACCGGCAGGATGGGGCCGGCCTAGGACTTCAGCACTGTGGGAAGCTGAGGCAGGGAGATTGTAAGTTAGAGCTTCGCCTTGGCAATCTTTATTTAAAAAAAAAAGAAAGAAAAAGCCTG
>PVKA01020464.1:0-40321 GCA_004027165.1 Ctenomys sociabilis | reverse complement strand
CCAACAACTTCATGACATAAAGATTATTCTTGCCTCATTTTAGCAGTAAGAGAGAAAACTTACTAAATTATAGAACATGTACCATTCACTAAGACAGACCTATTTAAATTAAGTCTTATATTACTGACTGTATTTCATAAAATATTTTCATATATATATATATATCTTAACCTAAAACTTTTGACTTTCTATATTAATGATTTGGGGTTTTGTTTTGTGTGTGTATTTTAGGGAAGGGTCTACAGTGCGTTCAGGGTCTCCCTGCTAGATCAGACTCATAGTGATTCACCTATTTACAGCCTCCCAAGATCCAGAATTACAGGCGTATGCCACCAAGGCCAGTCTCAATTGCCATCACAGTGTACCGTGGGGGTGGAGCCAGTATGGCAAGCCCTAGGATTGAACCCTGGGCCCCTGAGCCTACTTGCAGGCATTTTAACATGCTGAGCTATGGGGCAGGCCCTTGACTCCCTATTTCATATCAACCAAGAACCAAATGCTCATGGAGATAATCTAGCTGTGATTACAGTCTTCTAGGGCAGAAGGACAAACATTTTCTATAAAGGCCCTAAGGGGCTCATTTTAGTGTTATAGGCCATACAGTATCTAAAAAGTAGTTGTTTTGCTTTTTGGCAAGAAATTTGCCAGAGAAAACATAAAAAAGGACAATGACTTTACTCCAATAAATACTTATTTATGGATATGGAAATTTGAATTTCAATCATTTTCAGGTTATAATAAGCATTAGTCTTTTCTGATTTTTTGGAGTAATTAACAATGTCAAAATCCTAGTCTCCTGGGGAATAACAAAACAGACATCAGGTCTCTGCATCGAGTTTGGAAATTTCTGTTCTAAAATTGCTGTGTCACTAAGCACACAAATTTAGCTTACCCATATTTAAGTGTATTCTCAGTATAAAACATAATAAAAATATATTTAAAAATTAGTGTAAAATGTTAATGTCTCATTTAAAATTTTATACTTTTTATCCTGAAATAATTAGCTTTTGATACATTGGATTAAATATTGTATTAAAATAAGGTTCACTGATTTTCATTCCTTTTCTTACTATTCGTAAGAAAATTTAAAATTATACATGTGAGTCTATAGGTCTACATATCTATGCAAAATATAGATATATATCGATGCATTTCTAAAAGGTGACAACAACTGGAAACAAACTGGAATCTACTGTTTACTCGCAACACTATTGCTTTATTAAAAATTAAGGATAATAAAAGTCATTAGGTAAACATTTTTCAATGTTAATCAAGGTTTTAATGTAGAATGAATATTTTAAAGTTTTCTAAACTGAAAGGAAGCCACATTTTAAGCAGATACGTAGCTGATTAGAGGATGGCTTGAAAATTAAATTTTTTTTTTTTTTTTTTTTTGGCAGAACTGGGGATTGAACTCAGGCCCTTGCTCTTGCCAGGGAAGCATTTATTCTATTGAGCCATCTCCCCAGCCCCCAAAAATTAAATTTTTTATCTTTGGTAAATAATAAAATATAACTTGCAATTTTTTCTGTTTTAATTCTAATTTGCACTCTCTTAAAAAATTATATATATATATAATTTTATATATATATATATATAAAATATATATATATATAAAATAATATATATATATATACATATATATATATATATAACAGGAAAGTTGTCAGAAGTGATCTTTTACAGGTCAGGTAAGGTCAGAACATGAGGGGCCACACTGGCCATTCTGAGCATTTTAATATTTATTCCAAGGACAAAGTCACTGAAAAGTTTTAATGAGGTAATGATGAGCATTATAAAATCTTCAGGGCATCTGACAGGCTAAATGACTCCTAGAATGAAGAATCAGGGGACGTCTACGTCTCCAGCTTGTGTCATAGGCCAATAGAGTGGCACGGTCTTATTGTTCTGTAGGTGTCAGACAGACTGAGCAGCTACTCAGCCCTCCGGGTTCCTAGCATGACAACGGCTGCCATGGACTCCTCTGCCTCCAGCCCTGTAAGTCTATCAACTGTACATGTTAGATATATTTGAGCACAACATATCCATATACATTAGGTACACATTGTGCCCTTTTGTATTAAGAATATTTTCTGTACAGAGCATGTGTCTCTTCTTTGAGGTGAACTCATTTATGACTGTTAGAAATTCACCTTTTACTATTAAAGTTGAAATTAGGAAGCATTTAGCATTCTTTCATGAGCAATGTTTATTTGGAGGAATTCTAACTAGATAGAAGTAGAATATTTTCCAGTGCCTAGTCTGTGAGCCAAATAAATCTGTGATGACTAGATGGTTCTAAGAATATCATTTTCTATTTAATATACATCAAACTCTGTTTCATTATGGTAGGCAGGGGAAAGAGCTCAGAGCTCTAAATGTCAATAGACATCTCTTGTGGCACATTATACAAAGTTATAAGCCCACACCAGAAGATTACACATTGTTTTAACTCTTGTTATTCTCTTATTATATTACAATTTTGTTTTATTTTTTCATAAAATTAGGAAAATGATGTTTCTTGGCTGGGTGTGTTGGCACACACCTATAATACCATCATCCTGGGAGGCTGACACAGGAGGATTATAGTTTTGAACTCCACTAGGCCAGCTTCATAGCTTAGTGAAAGACTGTGCCAAAATGAAACAAAAAAAAAAAAAAAAAAAAAACAGACTTAAGGATTTAGTTTATTGTGAAAGCCCTGACTTCAAAGCACTGCTCCATTAAAAACTGTTTTGTTCTCTTTGGTTAATGACCCAAACATACCTATGTAGTATGAAGGAAAAACAAAAACTGTCATTTGGCTCACTTACTAAGTACTTCACCCTCCTTTGCGCTCAAGTACTTCCTTTTTTTTTTCTGCCTGTTTTCTGTTTTAATTGCCTTTGTTACCTCCATTTCAGGTCTGATGTATGGGTTATCTTTTTTTAATGAAATTTGGTTTTCTGTGACAGTATGTACAGAAGAACTTTGTTAGACTGGGTCTTTCTTGATGGGTAAACATGTGAAGGAGTTGGATAGGAAAAGAATGAAATCTACCTACTGATCTTACTGATTATACTTCAAAGATTGCAATGTTGTTGTTGTTATGGTGGTGGGGATGGTCGTGGTGGTAGTGATGGCGGTGGTGACACGGCCTCACTATGCAGTTCAGGATGGCCTTGAGCTCGCTTTGTAGCCCAGGCTGACCTTAAAGTTGAGTGCTAGGGCTCCAGACGTGTCCCACCACACCTGCCTGCAATTTGTTTTGTGTTCTGTTTTGCGATATGTAAGTAAGATTGTCTTTGATGAAATAGTTCCAAACGCTTGTATTTCAATCTGTCTTCACAAAATGTGGCCAAGTACTTGTAGTTATCTGACTTCAAAATATTTGCCCACCTAATTTTTCTTCGTTTTCATATCTCTTAGACTGAAATTGTGATATATGACAAAAATAGCACATCTTGTAGAGAAAAAAACAAAATACAGTGAATTTGAGAAGCATAATTCATCAGGGTTTATTCACATGTTTTATAAATCTAAGACTGCTGGATAGCAAAAGGAAATAAGAAAAAGTTATAGTTGAAAGTCAGAGCTGTAAAGACACATCTTCAGAGATAAGTGAATGGTGGTGTTAGGCCCATCTCCAAACTTGGCAGAACTCAGTAGTGCCATATTCTTCATGTGTACTGGCAGGATTATCCAGAGAAATGGGACCCTTCAAATGTATGTAGAGAGATTAGATCTGAGGTGAGAACTGGCCCACATGGTATTGGGGGACACAGAGCTCCACAACAGATTACCTGAAAGCTGGAGATCTGAGAAAGCAAGTGCTGCAATTTATTGCAAATATGAAGGGCTCAGGAACAGGAGCTATAACTGAAGGCAAAGAAAGATGGAAGAAGCTGAGCTGGAAAAAAACGTAAAACCAAATTCACACTTCCTCAGTAATTCAGCTCTCAAAGGACTACAAAATATCAACATAAAGTCATAAGGATGGATCAGATTTACTAGTTTATCATAGATTTTTCCAGCTGCCACAATGCTGACCAGTATTGATTGGTTTGAGGCCTGTTGGCAACAGGGCAGTGCATCAGAAGGCAACTGGCCAGCAAGGAGGCAGAGCTTTGTCTGTTTGTGGTCATTGCCCAAATCTCTGCATTCCTGTTTGGGCACCACTTATGCCAGGTGATGCGGGCATTAGCTTGCTGAAGGAGCAAGGACCCTACAGTAAACTGCACATGAGGCATCTGTAGTGTGTGCTCCTAATGGGCATCTAATGCCTTGTGATCTGAAAAAGTGCTGCTAACAATGGAAAATATAATTATTATGATGCTCTAATTGTTATGATGCAAACATATACTAATAATAACTAGTCCCCTTTACCCCTTGTTTAGAGCAAAATTTGCTTCCATGAAACCAGTCCCTGTTGCCAAAATGGCTGGGATCCCTGGTCTACTAAGTTAAGTGGTAATCCTTCAATAAAGTGTTCACAAACACACTAGACAAACAAACAAAGCCATATCAACTCTCTAGGCATCTCTCAGGCAATCCGTTTCACCCAGTTAAATTAATCATCAGACATAGTAAGGACTTACCTGTGCAAAGCATCTGAGGCCTACCCATTAAAACTCTTGTAGCACAGTAGGTGAATGCCAGACTCATGGCTGAAAAGTCAGCGGGACAGGGACAGTGACATTAGTGGCCCTTTCTCCACACTGATGCCAGTTCCTAGAAGGGGGCCTGGGCTACTGAAGCCCTATGTAGCAAACCAGAGGTGAGGCTGGCTTTCAGGCACAGAGTTGCAGAATGAGTCCTTAGTGGTGGACTCTGATTTGCTCACAAATGCTTCAGAAGGAAAGTGTCACCTTAAGCAACTCTCGTGAGTAAGGATGTGATCTATCTAGAGGATAAAACCAGCCTATCCTGCCTCCTACTTGCAATGAGGACAGCAGTCACTGATGCCCCTCATCCAAAAAGACACCTCCACTTATAGACTGTGCCATGCTTTAGAGAATTAGCTTTATGTTTTCCTAGGAATAAAATTTTGATTAATATGTTGAACTGTATGCATTCTAAATTTTTAAGTTGAGTCTCTAATTTGGAGTGTAAGATCGTCTAATTTGGAACATAAGATCATCTAAGGGCTTATTTTTTACTCAGTCTGTAGCAAATTAAAGGGAATTTCTAATTTTGATAAAGGTTATCAACTATGTCCTATACTCAGCATTCTGTTCATTTAAGGTTTGTGTAAGTCACAAAAACAAACACACACTCAACTGTTAGAAGAACCCGTTATACATTTGCAGATTTTCTACTACTGCCTTTCAGTAAACATTGCTGACTAACCCCAGAGAAGACCGTTTTTGGTGACTCAGCCTTACCAATACCATCTGTATCTTTACTTTCTTTACGAAGAATCCACTTCCCTGAAAGACTTACTTTTGGAGTCAACATACACCTACACCTCAGGACATAGCTGCATGAAAATCAGCTTTACAGTGAGGTATCTGAAATGGCTCCATTCTTCAAGAAATTCACAACCAAATGGTGAATTTATTTATTATTTATTAATAATGAATCAGGGGCTCAAAAGCAAAACGTACTGCTTTAACCCTTTTTCCCCCTATTTTCTAAGAACTTGTGTAGCCAAAATTATCTACAAGAACTAAATGTATATATTATATTTATTATGGGTTAGCTCAGTGTCTACCACAGCCTCATACACTTGGAAGAAGACTGAATTATGGGGTCCTAAGGTGACTTGACATTGAGATGGGTGTGATCAGAAGGGGTTGCCATAGGGAATCTACCCTGAAAGGGGGGTCTCTCTCTCTCTCTCTTTCTCTCTCTCCCTTTCTCCTGTATAAAGGACAGAATTTACAGGGTCTCACTACACAGATCAGACTCTGATCCTCCTATTTTCAGTCTCCCAAGTGCTGGAATTACAGGCACTAGCCAGCATGCCCAGTCTCAATAGCTGTCTCAGTGCAATCTTGGGGGCTGGTGGGGAGTGGGGGGCAAACAGCACACCAGGGATGGAACCCTGGCACCTGCACTCCACGGAAGCAGGCGTTATAGTCTGCTGTGCTCTGTGGCCGGCCCTGGGCCACCTCCTCGTGGCTCCTCACCATGCTCCGCTTCCTGGCTGGCCATCAGGGTACAGTTCTCCTCTGCACTCCCCTTTCCACTCTGCAGCCTTCTCTCTCTGGATCCAGCCAAACGTGCAAAGACTGAAATGTCCAAAACGTGCGCAACGTTAAACTTAGCCTCTGTAAAACTGTCGGTATCAGATATTTTATTCTAGCACCTGATTAAGGCAATAGCCAACTTCATTTCACTGCAATTCCTCTTACTGGAATAAGAATCTTTCCTCCTCCCTAGACTGGATGTGTGAAAGGAAAACGTGAGGTCAGTTGTCCACAGAAGGTTGAGAAAGGTAAGCGTAAAGTGAGGCATTTCAAAGGTTACTGACAAATACCCAGTATTTAGACCATTCCTTGAAATGCATAGTCAACTTTCAAGTATATTACAGTGAGATTTTCAAAAAGCAACCTCAACAGCAATAATAACTATGGCATATCTTGACGTGTGCCCATACTGAGCAAAACTGCTCACCTTATCTATAAGAGAGGGGAGGAAGGTGCCACATTCACACCACCCATGGACAGGCCCCCACGACCTGAATTTTTCCCACTAGGTTCCTACCTGTGAAAGTCTCCAATGCCTTCTAATAGCACCAGGTCAGGGATTCAGCCTTTACTATTGGAGCCTTGGAGGAGAGGAAACTTCAAGGATCCCAGTGGTAGTTTGGTGAGCAGTTTTTGTCTAACAGATTGTTTTTAAAAACCTGTTGCTCTTTTTTTCCATTCAAAAACATATCCACCTTCATTCTAGAAGCATACTATTAAAACTACCTTATGTCACATTACTAGCAGGAAGATTTTTTAAAAATGGAATATCACAGGAGTATAAAAGATGTCTTTGGAAACACAGAAATATTATCAAAGTTATTGTCCTTTAATTTAGTTAATCAAATATTGATAGAGTACTCAGTGTGTACTCCGAGTAATTCTACTCGCAAGAGTAAGTGGTGGGAAAAAATGACAGAATGATCTGCACTTAAGGAATTAATATTCTCATGAAGAACCAATACACTTTCAGGGAAAAATATTAGGATGAGGACAGTGAAGAGCACACTTGTACATTTTATGAGAAAATTTTCTATTAATGCCATTTTGAGTGTTCTTGAGATGTCAAAAATAATGACTTTTCAACATGAATCAACTTTTTTATCACGGCTGTGAAAGAACTTGGTACAAGTATCTGTGCCTGTGTGTACTTATCCTACTCAAACTGAAATCACTAGGAAATTTTAAGAATAATTTAAAGTACCTGAGAATCAGCTCTTCACGCACGTGGCATTGTAACTTGAAATACTGCTGTGCTGGACGACATTCCTGTAATAGAATTTCTTTGACTTTTCTTTGAGAAAAAGAAACCTTTTTATTCTAGGCACTTGATGTAGCACATTAATTCAGCATTAATTATAGAACATGTCAAACTATATTTCAGTCAAAGCTCCCTCCAAGTCTCCGGAGCTTTCTTAATGACAGTAATTATAGGTCATAAAAAGAGTTGTCTAAAATTAACATTTCTCTCATGTCTTGATAGGAAAATGTAAGTGGCTGCACAGTACAGATGTTTTGATTAGTAAAATTTACACTTCCTTTCTTGTTTCAATGCTTGTCAAACTTTAGAGTGTTAAATGTAAGGTGCTGAATTTCTCATCACTTAGAAGAGATAAAGGTGCATCAAACGTGGTTGAGAAGCTCTTCAAATTCTTTACCATCTTGTTTTGCTCTGCTATACAATAAAAATAAACCAGCAGCTTTTTTCCTCATAGATATAAGAAAAATTTGAAAGGATAAATACAGAGAATTTTTAGCATTTTTAGAAAATTTTACGAAAAAATGTAGAGAATTATGTTTGATGTGGGTTTATGAAAATGATTTATTAGAATTGTAGAAAAACACTATGCCAACTTATACATGATTTAAATCTCCTGATAAACCATGTTTTAGCATATACCATCAGAAAAAGCACATAAAACCTGATCTATTCTGAACTGTCAAAATTTACTTACTAGAAAATGAGAATGGAAACATTCTGGTTTAAACAATGTTAATATCATCAAACATCCTGGGAAATATAACAAATTAAAAGAGAATCACTTCAAAGAATAAAAGGCCTACACCTTAAGTAATAATAAATCTAATACTTGACATTCATCTCCCTGGAAAATAAAATTAGATAAACTTTTGCAAGGGCATTGAGAACAGCCAATCCAGTTTATTAATAATTTCCTGTTTTCATATTGGAAGCTCATATTATCTGGCCCCAGCCACGGTAGACCTCCACAGATATTTAATAAAGCTGCTGTCGGTAATCCTCTCTGATTACCTATAACCTTCCAGCTATAACACACACTATGCTGCAGCTCCACAGAAGAACAGCACGCTGTCACCTGCTATGATGTTTGACAGCTTATTCTGCTACATCAGGCCAGTACAAAATTACTTTTCCCAAATCCATCCCTAGTTAATAACCAAAAGTAATAATGGTATTCAGCATGTGTAATACTCAGAGAAGGCAAAATGAGGCAATAGGAGAAGAAGAAGAAAAAAAAGATTAAAGAATGACTACTACCTTAAGAAAGGTAGATCAAAATGGAGTCTTGTAGCACACAACAATATTTCAATTACAACCTGCAATAAGTGTTCTCATAGCAGTACAACTCCACACTGCAGGATCCGGAAACATGGAAGCGAGTTCCTGTTGTGTCTACACTAGGTGCTTGAGTGTCCTAGGCCATTCAGGGCAGCATTTGAGCATTTTCTTTTTAAATCATCTTAGACATTCTCTTGGGATACTAGGGATGATTTACCTTTAGGAGAAATGTCTAGTTAAAGGAAATACATTGTCTAGGGCTCACCTGATGGTTTGCAAGGTTTTTGCAAGGTATTTGCTTATGAAATAGATCAGACTAAGCTTAAGCCAAGCTTACAAGCACATTACAGACAATTTAATAGATGTTTTTAAGAAAATGAAATTCCAAATCTAAGTTCAAAAGTTGTTTATATGGCATAGGCAGGGTCTGGTACACTGTGTTTTTCATTAAAAACAGGTGAGTGACTGTGTGTAAGGTTGAGTCTGAATGTGACAAAAAAAATAGCAGAAAAGTCTCTCCTTTCTTCATTTCCTCCTCCTTTTTTCCCTTTCCTTTCTTTGTCTTTTGGTTCTTTTAAATTTATTTATTTTTTTCTATTTTCTCATGGCACGTCTTTCTTCCTTTTCCTTTTATTTCAGTCCTATAGTCTTCTCAAGACAGGTTTTATGAATGTTGAATTTTCAAGGAAACAAAAAATAAAATTTTTGTGTGATTTTATAAATTTAATAATCTGAGTAGCTGTGAGTTCAAGAAAAGAACAGTCAGATAAAATGATTTTATTCAAACTCCTAGAATGCCCATGTATTTATATTTCATATAGCCATGCAGATTAATTTTATCACAGTGATAACACTTGTGTTGTACAGGAGACATAATAAGAATGTGTCGCCAAACTCATAAATATCTGTGAGCACCTCTTAATCTCCTTTCCTTCCTGTGATAAGCACCTCTTCCTATGAATTTGTGCCCAGTGTTCATAACTGACTGGAACTGTAAATTTTGACATTTTGTATTTTTTTCCTGTCTTAATTTTTGACCTAAATCTACCATTTTTAATGCATTTTGAATACATTCATTTGTTTCTATCTATTCCTACTGTCACCATCAGACCAAACCAAGACTATCCCCTGTACCTAATCATTTTGGGAAGACCTTCTATGTTTTCTTTCCCCCTGCCTAACCTGCACATTCCACTCAGAGTTAATTTGTGAGTGTGATGATAGAGTTCCTTCTCTTGATAAAACTCTTCAGGGCTTCACATTGGTTTTAGGATAAATTAGAAATCTTTAATATGACCTACAATAAAATATACTATTTGACACTTTCCCTTCCCAGGCTTTCTACATTCTTCTATAGATTTCCTTATCCTATGCCAATTACTATATATTGGCACACTGCCTTCTCTCTTGCTTGCAGCCTTTCTCATTGGCAATGCCCTCTCCAAGCAAGTGTTCACATTCTCCTTATTTGATATTCTCCCTTTCATCTTCAGGATTCAGACTACCTTTTCTGTAGTGATTTTTTTTTTCTAAATACCTAGTCAAATTCTCTTCTCTCCAATATTTGCTTGCAGAATTCTGAACTTTCACTTCCTAGGAATAACCACACTCCAGAGAAATATTTCATTTGTGTCTATCAAGGACATTATGACTGAGGAAGCTAAAAGGAAGTGTTGGTCTCTAAGTCCAAATCTCTTACTGTGGCTGAGACAGGAGGGTCACTATGAGTTTGAGCTGTGTGGCGAGACCCTGTACCAAATAAAGAAATATAAAAGATTAAAAAAATTACAAAAATTTCTTACTCTATTGCTTGGCATGCAACAGCTTCTCAATAAATGTCTTTTCAATAAACTCACTGAATATATTCTGTTTCAGCAAACAGGTTAATTGTTGGGTACCTCTAAAAAACTAGCTATTGTGCAAGAACTCTTTTGATCACATCTGCAGATTGACATCCAAGAAATGGACCCAGGACAATTGGTACATATGTGATTAATTAAGCAAGTCTGCTGAGGCGAAACCAGAAATCAGAAGAAGCAGACTCAAGAAAGAGGAAGAAAACTCAGCCAGGAAGTAAAATCAGGCAAATCTCTTTCTTTGATTTTTATTTATTTTTATGTATTTAGTACAGGGTCTCACTACACAGATTGGACTCATAGTGGTCCTCCTGATTTGAGCCTCCCAAGTGCTGGGATTGCAGGTGTGTGCCACCATGCCCAGTCTCATTTGCCATCTCAATTATTTATCACAAGAGTTTACTAAAATTTTTTTCTAAATTTTATTCATAAGGAAGAAAAAATTTGAAACAGTATTATATTATTCAAAACTGAATATATTAGAAATAATGATTGGAATTGTTGAAACTTGGTACAAAACAAAAAACTATAATTTCTGCACATCTCATGCCAACTATGTGAGAATTTACCATGCAATATCATTACTTGTGCTTTCTGCTAATGAAATTTATGGTTAGAGAATTAGTATCTCTGTTTACACAGATACTAATTTGTTGATGCATGATTTTGAGATTTTCTGAATCGGGGAGTAATTATATTACCACTTGTATGTTGAGTAAGTAAACTGTTTTTTATTTATCATTTAATTTTTACTATAGATTGCATGTCAATAGAAAATCCATTAAAATCCATAATAATTCCAAAGATAGTAACTACCGAGACTTCATTTTAAACATTCTCAAGTGTACTTGAATAAAATGGCTACTTAAACACAAAGTTAAAATTACTTAATTTGAATTTAGCAATTCATAAAATTTCAATCTATTTCAACTATAACTTTAAATTCTCAATATTTAGTAACTCAGATATCTTAGGCAACAGTTTCCAATATTATAACATCATTATGAAATATCAGGAGGAGGCTGTTCCTAATTTCAAGACGTCTTTCTTTTCCTTTTCTGTGATATTTGCATGTTTGTGTGTGGGGGCGAGTACTGAGGCGGGACCTCAGTGCATCCCCACGTGCAAGGCAAGCACTGCACCACTGAACCGTATCCCTATCCCGAAGACTTGTTTTCCTAAAAAAGTTCATGAAATGAGTAGGTTCATCATAGTTTGTTTTAAATTTATCGAATCTTTTTTTTTTAATAGTTTAAATTAGAATCAAAATGGAAAAGACTACAACTGCTGCAGATTGTCACCTAACAAAGTAGCATGAATCTCACAGTATTTGTTGTAATACATAGTGTTGTCTTCCAACCAGATATTCATGCAACCAGATACATGCAGGTAAAATTAGGGGAAGAAGAGAAGGAAACAAATGTGTAAGAAAAAAGGAAACAAAAGGGAGAAATAATTGAAAAAGGAAATGAAATAAATTAAAGCATTAACTGCTTCTTTCCCTCGACCCGACCAGCAGAAATTCACAGTGAAGTTGCCCTAACCATCCTGTCAACACACATAGATAAATCCGAATAAAATATTTTTATGATTTCCTCATGCAAACAGAAATCACAGTTTTTCTGGAAGAATGTTAATAGAAAGAAACATGTTTTCCCTGGAAAAAATATGTATTTCTTAAGATGAATATTTATCCATCATATTTTAACACCTAGATGTACTGTTTTGTTTAGTACCGTAGCAGTGAGAATTGATCACTAAAATAGCTTTTCTGACAAATGGTTTTCAAAAAATTATGCAGGATATATATATATATTTATTTATTTATTTTTGTGGTACTGAGGATTGAACTCAGGATCTTGTTCTTGCCAGGCAAGCGCTTATTCTACTGAGCTATCTCCCCGCCCAAAACAAGATCTTTTGATAACATTTCCATTGTTTTAAATTGACATGAAAAGTATCTTTTAAATTTACAATTCTCAGAAAGAATTGTCATTGTTTTATAATGTTGTTACTCAATAGAATACACTCTTTTGTAAAAGCTAATACTTTTTTCTTACTGATCTTACAATGATATATAAAGAACATAATTAAAGTTCTATTACTTACATTAATTTTTCTTTTAAAACCGCATATAGTTATAATGTCTCTGGCTTGTTAATATACATTTTCTTTGTAATGCATTTATGCAATTGACTGGCAGCTTTCTTCTTAGACTTTGAATTTGTGACTTTAGAAAAACAAATAATTGCAATCAGGAAGGTAGGTGTAATCCCTCATCAAATTAGAATCAGCTGGCAAATTTGGACCTTAGCTAATTAACTGCGCTCTTAAGAATTTTGCTGAGAAATGAACTCAATTTAAAATTAAATTAATTAAATTAAGTATATTCTAAAATCTGATAGCTCAAAACCCATTAATTTCAGTTGAACTGGTTCAATCCAGCCAAGCCTTGTGTTCTGACTTGACAGAATTTTAGCTCCAAGCAGAGATGCAGTTAATATACAGAGCACAATATTATGTATAAAATGTATCAGATACCATTCACTTGGCTTAATAGAATTACATGTAGTGCTACTGTAGCTCAAGCATAAACAAAACTAAACATCAAAGTATCTCTTTAGCTTCTTAACGATGTTATTAAATTGATTTAGAGAAAAACATCTTCACTTTCCCAGATTGAGAACTGTTTCTCTTGTAAATCTTGATTAAAGTTACTCTCATAGCGCTTTTGCTGTACAGCAAAGGTCATTTGCGATCAGGACCTTTCCATTTAGTCACACACTTCTCTGCACAAACAATTCTAATCTGACCCTTGTTCTCTCAATATAATTTTTAGTCTTGTCAATGTCAAAAAAAAAAAAAAAAAAAGGAAGAAACAAAAATGAACATGGTCACTGCAGAAGAAATAAAATGTTACATTTAGTTGCTTTCAGACATGATTTTTGCAGTTATGTGAAGGATTTTGGACTCAGGAAATTTACTATGCAGCCTGTTGATAACATTTAATGAGGTTCTGTATTCTCAAATTTATGTCAAAGTAGACATTGAGAGTTCTCACTATTAGAATAAATAGACAAAGCGTATGATAAGAAGCTCAATGCAATCATTTAAATACACAAACCTATTTGAAAACATTGTGTTAGGTATACAAATCCACAATTATACCAATTAGAATCTGAATAAATAAAAATTTAAGTTACAAATATACAGATAATCATACAATGATAAGATGAAATAGTCTTAATGTAAAATTATGAAAGAGTTAGATAATTTTATGCAGTAATAGATAATTTTAGTGCAGTAATAGGAATTTTAAGTAATTACATATAAGTAACTTTTGCATAAACAAATGCCTTCAGGTTATAGTAGTGAAAGAATGGTCATTTGGTTCACACTGCGTCCTGATTTTTCTCAAGTAGTCCCCCATTTATGCCTGATATCCTGTTGTATTTTGTAATTATTGGCAATGTTCTGATTAGTTTGTAAAATTATATAGTCACTTAATTATAAGGTTGTTTTTCTGAGACAGGAGTTATCAATATTTAGAGAAGCACATGCAGTTACATGTGCAAATCTTATGATGCAGACATCATAAGATTTCCAGAAATACAGTGGAATGGAGTGGGATGGTCTGGGATAGAATAGAACAGCTGGTGCATGGAAAAGGCATTGTACTTATTTCCTTTTTATTTTATTTTTTGCAAAGTCCTTTAGAGGCTAAGTATATATTTAAATAATGCTAAACTGCAGTAGCCACCTACACAACATGAACGCGGAGGCTAGTCCACTGATGTTCTGTTTATCACATGTTCTGTTCATCTTACTGTCTGTGTTACATGGCATATAATATACTAGATCAATAATACTTCATAGGTTTTACATAACCTAATAGGCTAGAGGCATAATCAAAAAATCTATGCAGGCACTCCTAGGCAAAAAAATGAGGTCTTGAAGATACTTCTGTCAAATATGCTGAATGGTGTGTTAGGCAGAAATAAGCAAGATCATAACTAAGCACTATTGAGACAGTGGGAGCATGTTTTTCTCATGGTTTATACTGGAATTTGGCATGGTGGTTGTTATGGTTTGTGTCTAATTGTCCCCTCAAAGCCTCATGTAGATCGTGGGGCAGACACAGCTGGCTTGAGGGGCGGGGCCAGAGGACCAGGGCAGAGCCTGGAGGTGGGGCCAGACAGGTTCAAACTGTTATACTAGCTATTCTGTGCTTTCTGAGAGGTGTCAAGAGGGTCACCCTGGACAGAGAAGCGCCCCAGTGTCTCCTCCAGTGTCTTGAAACCTCCAGAAACTGTGAGCTAAATAAACCTTTCCTTCCCTAAGCTTGAGTGTCGAGTATTTGTCCCAGCAACAAGAGAAGAGTAATTAATACAGTGGTGCATTTCTATAATCTCAGCACTGGGAGACAGAAGGAGGGCTGCAAATTCAAGCCCAATTTAAGCAAGTTAGTGCAACTCTATCTCAGAATAAAATTTTGTAAAGGCTGTACTTGTGACACGATCAAAGACTATAGATTCAAGCACTAGTCCTGATAAACAAAAACTAAATTACAGTGCATGGAAAACTTTCATTGTTACTTTATCAACATTAATAACATAAAATTTATGAATGTCATGTATTTTTTAATAATTTTGATACTCCATCTAATATTATTAGTTACAAGGCACTTAAAGTGTCATAGTGAAAAAAAAAAACTTAAAGTTTCATTTACATGCTCTGGGAAAAAGCTCAAATGATAAAATTGAAAAGAGTTATCACTGATTTATATAATTAATTGCTTAAACATAATTAGGAGAGCAATTAAAAGTACAGAAAATTTCATTTTTATCCACACATGCAATAATGTCATTTAAACAGCATGTAAGGCTTTTTACTAGATTTTTATACTAGAAAATAGCACAGCTTTAAAATATCCTAATTTTTGGCCACAAGAATTTTAAGTAGAGTAGAAGATACATCTATCATTATTTCTAACATATTTTTAAGTGTGAATTTTTTTTAATTTTTGAAATAGGAGTCGAGGCTATCATTTTCATTCAAATTTAATTTCTGTCTCAAAAGAGAAGAAATGCAAAAAAAAGAGAAGAAATGCAAAATTGTAATATTTAGCTTACTCATGTTTTCAGTGTGCAGTGTCTCTGTCAACTGGTAAATGGATGTAAAGCACAATTTTCTAAAATGTTTACTACAGTTATGGCTTTTTACTTTCAATCTATCCAGCTCAAGTTCCTTTATCATCAGCAGAAAACTAGCACAGAGTAGAGGAACTAGAAGCGAACTATAACTTGTCCATTTCACACCAAATTCCAGAACTAAGCAAACAAAATCACAGGAAGCCAACTTAAGAACACACAGTGTAGGGGCTACTACCACAAGCTGAGTTTACATAGTTGGAAAATTGAGCTGAAGTATAGTTTTCATAGTTGAAGCAGGAACCCATTCTGTGAAAATGGCGAATCTCTGAAACGAGCTTCTCTATAAATATTAAGAGGTCTGGCTGAAGTATTAATGAAACTCTCTCTTACTTTCTAATCCTGTTATCATAGAGTCTTCAAACTTTCTTTTTAAAAGGTACAGAAAAGAATATCTTTTTAAGTTTTACTTTCATAGACAAATGAATTAAAATTTTCTGAATAAGAATACCCATTTCAAGCCCACGTTACCTTTCTTTTAGTGGTTCACTACTTTTAAAAATTCATCAGTATTTTTCTTCAATAAAGTAGAACTGTACAGGAAATTGTTTGAGGGATTTCAATGAATCATACCAGTATTTTCTCCAAATTTCATTATTATCATTAGAGTACAAAAGTCTTTATCATAATTTACATAGTGCTACTCTACACTAAGTATTTTATAAACATGAGTATCCCTTGAGGAAGAAGACAATAATTTTCATTTTCTTAAGCTTATTTCACTTTCTTGTGAATAAAATCTTTCAGTACAAAGTAGTTTAATTGTGTACTGAGAGCATAAGTTAAGTTAATGAGTTTGAAGTCTAGGATGATCATACCAAGGTAAAATCCAGAAACGAATTGTTAGACAATGAATTTCTGAATTCCAAGACCAATTGTTTATTTAAATTGTTCCTTATTTATTTATTTTAAGTTTTATTTATTTATTACAATGTACTTGGCTCAGGGTCTCACTACATAGCTCAGACTCATAGTGATACTCCTGTTTTCAGCCTCCCCAGCCATGGGATTACAGGCGTGGGCCACCACGCTGGGTCTCTTTGACCGGCTCAGTGGGCCCAGGGTCAGGGCTGGTGTGCATGTTCATTGAAATTCCTAGTGAAAATGAAAAGTGCAACAATAATAAATATATGACCAGGGCCAGTGAGATAGCTCAGCGGACTAAGCGCCTCCTTAGGCGAAGTGCTGCGCCAGCCCTGCCACCACGTGCACTGAGATGGCCACCAAGACCAGGTGTGGTGGCCCATGCCTGTAATCCCACGGCTGGGGAGGCTGAGCTCAGTGGAGAGATCCTGTACCAAACATCATTGAATTCCTAGCATCCTGATATTTTTGAAATTGTGTATCATTTCTAATGTCTTATCTATTATTTTTTTCTATTCTCTTTAAAAGAAATAAATAAAAATATCAACATCATGGCAAAAAGTTTTGAGTTTGGGGATATGATAGGTCTGTTTACCCAAGTCTTTGGTTTTTAGGTAGACCTTCTATAAAACAACGTAGATTTGCACAAGTGAGTAAACTCTCCTTCCTTTCTGGTATGTGCTATGTATTTTGTGATTTACTGTTGATGCGCTGAAGTTGAACCAAGACGTACAAGCGCTTGGAGCATATGACCTGAGGAGGTAGTTCCCTTTTCTCTTTCAGTTGCAATCTGAATGGGCTCCAAATCTCAGCTTTATTTGCAGATTAGGAAAAGAAGAGAGGGGAGAGGATCTGTGAGAGAGATTTGTTTTTTTAAGGAAGTGAATTAGTCTAATTTTTTGAGCCATTTGTCAGAGCACTGTTCCTGGCAGGAACTACTTGTGGTCCAGGTGCACATTGGGAAGAGGGGTGTGGCAGAGGCTGGCAGGGGACAGCTGGAGTACAGAGATGGGGATAGCAGAGTCGAGAGAATAATGAAGGGAATGTCCTGGACTCATATGCTGGGCTTTCCTCTAGAACAAGTGGTGAGTTGAGATAAATATGTAAATCAAATTCAACTTTTACATAGTTATTTAAGGTTAAAAAGATCAAATAAGATCCTTAAAGACAACAAAGCACATAAGAAGCCGTTCCTTCAAAATATTTTGTAAAAAGTACCTAAAATGCATGAAAATGCTACTGGAATGAAACAGTGCAAGTCAAAATCAGGTATACCCAGAAATATAGTCAGATGCTTAAAACTATAAATTAAAGAAAAAATTATCATTGATAAATAGAAGTGATCAAAATCAATAAAAATTATGGAGGGTTTTAAAATATCAGTAGAGAACAAAAACTTAAATGTCAGAAGAAACAAAAAAATTAATTATTTCTGGAAAATTAATAAACATTGAAAATGGACAAAGAAGAAACAACAAATAACCGGATCTCCTGAACAGGAAGAAATGAGCAAGTGAATGAAGTGAGTTACAAAATTATAATTAATGAAGTCTTCCAAAGTTAAATAAATTAGAAGTAATATAGCAATGAAAAATATTCTAGCCTTTACCATGATAAAGACAAAAGGCAATTTTGCAAAACAGTAAGCATCTTTGTAAGACATATAGACTATATTCTTTTGATTAACAACACTTTATAGTCAGAAAAAAAAAACAAAATAGTACACTTTAACACAGACGAAAAAGTTAAAATGTTAACTTAAGATTTTATTGGTACAATATATATGTACACATTCACACCTCTAGATATGTTATTTGTGTATGTTTTTTGGTGCATTTTTTTCCACATGCTAAAAGGTCTAGAAATGGTAGACAGCTTTGTAAAATGATCATTGTCTACCACTATATTGTGTTTTATATTGTTTTCCACACAATGAAATGAAGATATCTTTAAGAAGCAGCTGATTTTAAGTCTGAGACAAGAACTATCAACACATAATTACATACAGGACAAAAGATTCCGGGGAGATGGCTCAGTGGAATAAGTGCTTCTCTGGCAAACACAAGGGCCTGAGTTCAATCCCTGGTTCTGAAAAAAAGAAAACATACAGGACAAAATAAAACTACTAAAAACATATTAAAATAATCCCAGAGCTTACAGAGAGATACCAAAGAACTTTTTAAAAAATAATAGCTGAATGCATTGAGACCCACCATATATGTGAAATTCAAAGCTTCTTAATGTTAGGATCCCAAAGACTGGAACATAAATCATTTGAAGGCTTGCCTCCTCACATGTGGAACTTGGAAAATCAGACTAAGACTGCCAGTAAGAGCACACAAGGTTTATCCAAGAGCTTGAGTTTTACTCAGTACTGTGACCCAGGAGAGACAGTTTCTTATGTGGAATCTATTATCTTAAGTTGAAGAACTCTGCTGTGCATAGAGAAAGCATCATTGACCATGCTTACTAGTGTCAAAAGTCACTGAGATGAGCTACACTCTCTTTATTTACTGATAAGGGACATACGGTGTAAAAATGTCTGTAAGTATAATATCATGTATGCACCTTCTATGATACCAAAACATTATGAAAACAGTTTGCAATGTATTAATTTATCAAATCCATCTTGTCAAGGTATCTTAAAACTATCTCATTGATATTTGTACTCCAATAAAACAAAAATTAAAAAAAAGTCACTGAGACAAGTTCTGTAGAATTTTATAAGCAAAGCACAGACTCTCTTAGATTGAAGGACTTAGCATATAGTCTTTATGTTTCAAAGAAGGGAGAACAAGCCACAATCCATGCAAAAGTGCTAAGACAACAGATACTGATGTTCTCAAGTTTGAAAAGAATAAATAATCTCCCTGTCTCATTTACCTTGCTCCCATTGCTGGGACAAAATACCCAACACCCAGAATTAAGGAAGGAAAGGTTTTATTTAGCTCACAGATTGTGTAGGTCTCAGTCCATACTCGGATGGCTCTAAGGCAGAGCGGCACATGGCAGAGGGCAGCAGATCGTGGTGGCAGAAAACAGCAATGAATAAAGGGAGGAGCAGTAGCAGATGCTTCTCTCCCTGCATATATAATAAGCAAGCTACTCCTGGGGGGAGGTGCGGAACTTGCATGCCCTCCTCTTGCACAGGATGGGGGTGTTTACAAATGAAGAATCCCAGCTCCCTGCCGACTCACTTAATTAAACTTCCACATTTCTCAATGTTTCAATATTGAGACATCTGTCAACTGGGACACTCTCCATAGATTTCCTGTGTCCCTAGTAGTTCTTATCTCTTCTATATGCAAAACTAGACAGTCATTCCCCAAACCTTAAGGTCTCATCCCTTTGGACTTTCAAGTATGTAATTTATCGTCTAACCCACATTATGAGACATAATACAGAATAATTTCTCAACTTTTTTTATAATCCTACAGATACATTCATTGAAGAAAGAAGTTATTTTGCTCACAAATACCCATGAAATCATATAAAACGCAGGACACATATTCCCCAGCATTGACAGAATGGTAGATCTTTCCATAAAGATTTTCCTGTGACACATGTTAGTCTGATACTCAGTAATCCAAAAATCTGGGTTGGTACCTGTCAGTACTGCCAGTACTGAGTCCTCAAAGTTTCCTTCTGCATCTCTGGAGTCAGCCTTTTGTTCCCTTAGACTCTTTCCCTAAGTTGCTTATTCTACTACATAAGAATTATCCCTGTTTGCAACTGCGTGAACTTCATGGCTCGATTCCTGCCTACCGATGCCTAATGGCATTCCTCTATCTCTTTTTGAGACAGGAAGAGAGTTTTTCTTCTTTCTACACATCTTGAAGACAAAGCAAGGACTGCTCTTGTTAAATACAAATGTCTGAGCAAACTCTATGAGAAATATAAAAATTTAAATAAATTCATTAGAGAGAAATACACACCGCCGTTAATCAATCCTCCTCAAAATGCTTCCCTCACTTAGGATACACTTATGCCATTATACTTGCCTTATCCCTAGAAGTCCTAGAAGTACTCTTTAATGAGTGTCTTCATAGTGTTGTGGTTGCTATAGTGACCTAAACAGCTTCTAAATGAGTATCTTTTGTGGTCATGTTGACTTTGGGGAAGAGCAAGAAGTCTGAGGTGCCAGATCCAGTGTGTGGCGGGTAAGGACGCACCATGATGTTTGTACACAGCTGCTTTGCTTTCAGATGTCACTGTGCCACACATTTCCATTGCTGTACTCACACCTCATAAAGACACTCAGAAAACAGGGCTTCCCTAACTGCTTTGGAAGTGCGCCAATAATGGCATAAGTCTGGTTGAAACAAGAGGGAAAACTTCAAAGACAAATGATGACAATGTGATTTTGCTGTAGTATCTTTTAAAATTTAAACATGCATCATCTGTTTTTTTTTTATCACATCCCACATTTAAGGATGAATATGTAAAGTCTAGCATGGGAAATAGTGTTTCCAAGGAAAGGTATGCCTAGTCTTTGATAGGACAGATAGTTCTCCTGTTGCTAGTCATGTGCATTTATCTATCATTATGAAAGACCTGCTAGATTCTCTTTTTGTGTTACAAGCCATTTGGACTACTTTGATCCAAACTGAAAACTAAGCTTCTGTAGCTAGCAAAAGAATCCTGACCCTCTGGCCTTAGATGTGATTCATTTCTGACCCAGCTGTCTTAGGATACTATCAGTTTTCATGAAACTTGGGCAGCCCAGGTGGTAAAATTTTGAGTACAGCATGTCAAACAATTTGTCATACTTGGCATTCCTTTCAATTAAAAGAAGTTCTTTAAAAACTTGGCAGGCTCCTTATTGAGAAGTTTGTAATAATCTCGACTGAAAATAAGGCACTACCTTCCTCCATTTTTTTCCTGACATGTACTTTGAAAACTATGGAAAATTGGAAGGAAGCAATGCCAATGAGAGATATTTTTAGAGATGTATTATTTGACAAAAAATTTTATGAGGCATAAGAACCTTAGGCCTAGGGGCTGGGGAGATCATTCAATAGAATAAACACTTGCCTGGAAAGTGCAAGATCCTGAGTTCAATATCCAGTACTGCAAAATAATAATAATAATAATAATAATAATAAATAACCTTAAGATAATTTTAAATGTTTTATTATTTTATCTGAAAGAGCTATGGAATTGCTACCTTAAATATTTCTTACATCTTGCTGAAGGATCTTTTGCAAATACTTTTTCATTAACAATGGGGTCATTTCTTGATAAGCTCTTCATAATTTGAGTATATCATTAAGTAAAAGTTTAGTACATGAGAGCTTAGCCTCATCCACCTTAAACTCAACACTGAAATTAACCTCAAGTTTGGCAAGATCATCTATATAAAGCTTATTTTGTGGCAAAGTATTAATATTTCATATAATTTATTGCATATTGAACTGCAATGAAAGAGTGGTTTTATGGGTATACTTTTTACATATTTGGGAGGTGAAAATTTGTAAGCCAAACAATTCTAAGTTCACAAAATTTTTAGCTAGGCCTTGGCTTGACCTTTTCTTAAAGTTCCTTTCTTACTTGGAGACTTTATTTATATGAATGAAGTTGTATTCCAAATGTACCAGAAGGTTGCTATTCAAACTTCGAGTACATACTATTTAGAATCATAGTGCCATAACTATTACAATATTACCTATATGTGTCATCCGATAGTTCAGTTAGCACGTTTAAAAATTACACGCTAATTTTAGCTTCAAACTTTAAGTGAATATTTTTCACTTCCATGGAAAGTGTAATATTTTTCTTTTCTTTCCACTTGCTACAACTGTCTTCATCTTTCTCCTTCCAGGAATTTTTCAGAATAGTTTTGATCAGATACCACTTTCTAAGCATAAAAGACACTATTGATGTTGAAGAAAGCTGATTGGATAACATTCAGTAGATAAGTTTCAAAATGAATGAATACCCATGCACAGTGTGAACCATCTTCATTCTCTTCCACTAAAAATACAATTGGAAAAGTGATGGAATCAAAACTTTGTAATTAGATTTTCCTCTACGACACAACCATGAAGTACGAAGCAAGAATCCTAGACTGGGAACCCTGTGACAGGCAGCTAGACCTAATCAGTTTAAAGCCTAAGTGCAAAGCCTGTTTCTGTTCTCTACATTTCCATTTCCTATGGTACTGCTAACTTTGGATGTTTGTGTTTTTTCTCATTTTTTAATGTATTTTAGGACAGGGCCTACAGTGTCTCACTACACAGATCAGACTCATAGTGATTTTCCTGTTTTCAGCCTCCCAAGTGCTGGGATTACCTGCATGTGTCACCACTCCCAGTCTCAGTGATGTCTCAGCATGCCCTGGGGGTGGGGCTGGCATGACACACCAGGGATTGAACTCCATCTCCTGTCCTCTGCCTAAGCAGGCTCTTTTTTTTTTTTTTTTTTTTCTGGCCAAACTGGGGATTGAACTCAGGTCCTTGAGCTTGCCAGGGAAGCACTTATTCCACTGAGCCATCTCCCCGGTCCCTAAGCAGGCTCTTTAGTCTGCTGTGCTATCTGCCCAGCCTTTCATTTTTTAAATTTTTGAATAGCATTTGGCTTAAAATAAACTATTTAGATTTTGGGCCTTGAAAAAACTGTGTTTCTCTGACCCAGTTTAGCATGTGTGATGGGAAAAAAAAATTGAAGATTTATGAATCAAATTTAAGATGGGATCTATAGATTGTAACACATAATTGTATTTAGTCTTATTATGCATAAATGGTGTTATGCATAATAAAAAAATAAAGAAACTCAGGAAATTGCTAAGTATAAGAAGTTTGCAAGAAATACAATTCATTTCTATTTCCCTTGATCTTTCATGATGGATATATAAATGGTTTTATATCTGGAATCACATACACACTCCATGCATGAACACACATTCATCATTTTTAAATAAAATTTAGTGCTTAGATTGCATAATATCAAATTGATGTTTAGTGGATAACAATAAGACAATTTAAATACTATAAATATACTGCATATTGTATATTGGAATACCGTATAGCATACATAAGTATATAAGTGATTTTTATTTTATGTGTCAATGTGACTGGCCTAAGGAATATCCAGAGATCTGGTAAAACTATTTCTTTGTGAGTCTGTGAGGGTGTTTTTGAAGAGATAAGCCTCTGAATCAGTGAACTGAAAAATGTGAGCCACCTTTATGAGTGTAAGTAGACATCATCCTATCTGCCAAGGGCTCTAATAGAACTAAGGGCAAGGGATTAGTGAACTCTTTTTCTGTATCCTTGAGCATAGACACCAGAGCTGGATGCAGTCCTTTGTCTTCTATTGCCAGTACCCTTTTTCACTAAGTTTTAGAGCTTAGGTCTCAGACTGGGAATTATATTCATTGCGTCTTTTAGTTATCAGGCCTTTAGACCTGGACTGGATCGCACCCGTGGCTTTCTTCCTTTATCAGTTTGCAGATGGCAAGGCATGGGACTTCTTATCCTTCAGAGTCACTTGAGCCAAGCCCCTCAATACATTTCTTCTAATACATCAGAATATATTCTACTGGTTCTTTTTGTCAGGAGAAACTCTGACCAATTTAATGTGGAATCAACTAATGTCAGCTACAAAATATTCACAAAGGAAATGCTTGCACTTGTTTAAGGATAAGATTTACATGTTCAAGTGACATGTTGTAAAAGTTAAACAAGTGTTTGTTGATGTATAAGCCTACATCTTTGTGTGAAACTTTATAAGTAAATTCCCAGCATTTGGAGAGCTAGTAAGTGGCAACTGTACCTTAGCAAAGGAATGTTCAAATCATTTAATAGGTGACTACTGCTAATAAATACTACTGCATTTTTCATATGATCAAAAAGAAATGACACACATCTACTAATGTCTAGTGTTTTTTTTTCCAGACTCTTTCTTAGATTAACAAGATTTCACATATACAGCTTTGGAATTTCATGGTTATTAGTAAAAGGGAAATATTATAAAGACATTGCTTTTGTAAACTTGTGTAACTTTATAAATATCAGAACTCTTGTTAATTAAACTTATTCCTTACATTCTATTTTCAATTCAGAGGAAATAATGGAGGACCTTTCAAACCTTAATGAAGATTCAAAAACAAATCATTGGAGGGATTTCAAATAGGCTATCTTGCCAGACTCATGATGCTAGCAAAAATGATATTATGTTTTGTTGTTTAACTAAAATTCATATTTTCTTTTAAAACTATGACTTTAAAATGTAATTTTCATACTTCACAAATCATGGTATCCCAATCAATACACTTATATTTCTAAAGAAAAAAGTCACTGTCTTGACTTAGAAGTACTTTAAACACATTTATTATATATTGTAATGATATATGAATTACAAGTTAAAAAGTTAATAAATTCAATACAAAATGACTCTTCAATTTAATTGTTACATGGGTTAGAAGCTTTTGGCAAGCCTCCATTGTTTCCAAAAACCTCAGTTCTTCCTTCGTCACAGACATGTGGGACTTTCTGAAGTGTTTCAACACCCTGCTCCCATGTACATTTAATTTCTAGTAATTTTAATCACTACTGCTTAGAACATTTGGTTCATCCTAAATAAATACTGATGCTAATAAGCCAGCACTCCTGCAAAGTGCCCAGGAAACAGCATCATGAGTCTGGCAAAATATCCTATTTGAAATGCCTCTGGGGCTGGGGAGATGGCTCAGTAGAAAAAGCCCTTCCCTGGCAAGCACAAGGGCCAGAGTTCAATCCCTGCTTCTGAAAAAATAAATAAATAAATAAATAAAAATAAAAGAAATGCCTCCAATGATTTGCATTTAAATCTTCATGAAGGTTTGAAGGATTTTCCACCATCATTTCATCTGAATTGAAGTAGAATGTTAGGAATAAGTTTAATTAATAGAAGTTCTAATACTTGTAAAGTTACACAAGTTCACAAAATTAATGTATTTATAATATTCCACTTTCACTAATAATCATGAAATGTACATGAAATCTTATTTATTTTTACCTATTAAAGTGAATTGTAAAAATATTAGTTGACTGGAATCTGAAACTGAGAAGAATTCTTCCTAAGGGCAAGAGAATGAGAATTCAGGTTGAGAACTTCTATTGAGGAGGACAGCAAAAAATAGCAAACATCACAGCAATTCACCGAAAACCAAAACAAATGCCTGAGGCCTTGAGATGTGCCAAGCTGACTTCCATCTACCTCTTTGCCCAAATTCTGATTATGTAATTTGAAGGTTAAAAACTAGAACCTTAAACTTTGAAAGGTAGATCTAATTATTTGACAGTCCCACAGTGCTGAGAAACAAGCCTTAAAGACTGAGACAATTTGGCTGAAACAGACTAAGGAAATAAGAAAGCTGCAGCTGAAGGACAGGTAAACCAGAGTCAGATGGAGCCAGGCTCAAAGAAGAGTCCTTAGAGCCAGCAAAATCATTAACTGATTTATCCTAATTGTTCCCACACCTATCTGCAGGCAAAAGACGAGCTCTCTGTAGTAGAAAGGAACACTTCAGAGTTCTGTCCTTTTAAAAATACAAGATAGGCTGTATTCAATGAAAAATTACAAGTGAGTTGCAAAATTACATGCTATCTTTAAACAAAAATGAAAAATATGAGATCAACTGACTACAGCCAAAGATGAAGTGAAGATATTGCGTTTAAAAAAGACTTTAAAATGATAATCTATACAACCAAAACCAAAAATTAATGTAATAATATTAATGAATGGATGGATAATTGAACCAAATAAGTTACACTCTACAAGAGAGTCAAGAGAACATTCTGGAACTAAAAATCAAATAATTAAAATTTAGATCTCGATGTAAGGGGTTTAACAGTAGTGAAGACAAAAAATGTAGTTTAAGTTTCATGATGGATTGAAACAAAATATTTAAATTGCAAATAGGCTCAAAAATGAAAAGTATGAAAGGACATAATAAGATCTTCAAATGACTATGTGAATAATCTAACAGAAGTGTATATTTAGAAATACAAGAAAGTAGAAATAGGGAGAGGGCAAAACTGATATTTGAAAAAGCAAAAAATGATTTTCTAAAGCCATGAAATGCATAAAGCCATAGATAAGCAAGATAAATACAAAGCACATCACATACAAACATAGCAAAAATTAAAAATGCATTCAGACAGATCATAGCTGAGAGAAATCATCTCAATTTTCATTAGAAGAAATATTAAAACGAATTCTTCAAGTTAATGAAGAATAATCTCAGAGGACAAGTCTGTAATGCAGCACATAATACATACTGATTGTACAAAACAATAATGGTTTTGTGTTTTGTTGTTTAAAAAATATAAGGAAAAAAGCAAGCAGAGTAACAACAGCACCAGTAGGGCCTTTGATCTCAGTAATGCAAAACGCAGATATGAATGAGTTAAAGATAGAGTTAAAGTATCCCAAGATACTAGTATTACTGACAAAGCACAATTATTATACTTTCAATGAATCACAGATGAATGTTTCACTCTCTGGAATAAGCACTAAAACAATAAAAAGGAAAACGCAATATATATTAATAGATGGAATTGATAAATGCAGTACATACTCTAAACAAAAGAAAAACATTTTCATATGAGATAAATAAAACTATTCAGGGCTTGCAAGCAGCATATTGTACAGAGATACACATTTATTAGCAGTTTCCCAGGGAGGCAGCACCCCTCCAAGCAGGCTGTCTAGGCACGTGAGCAAGGTAAGGAGACATTGTGGCCATAAGACAAGTTAGTGCTGGCCCGGGGACATCGCTCAGTGGCACTTCATGTGTCTGAGAAGCGTGATGTCCTGAGGGTTCAACTCCCAGTAGCAGGGAAGAAAGGATGAGGCGTGCTCTTTTGGGACAGGTCATAGCTCAGTAATGCCAGTACCAAAGAAAAAGAAAAGAAAAGAAAAAGGCCAAAGTGAAAATATGACAAACACTAGTGAAGCTGATCATTAGTGTAATTTAAAAAAAAAAAAAAGGAAGGAAAGAAATGTACAGATAGGAAAGGACATTTTATAATAACTTCTATCAGAAAGAGATTGTATATATACCCAATAACTTTGCTCTGCCATTAAGTTGAGCTACTTAAAAAGAGATATAGCCAAATTTACAATCATATGTATTTTATTAAACAACTAAAAGGACGGGTTGTTTTTAAAGATTTAACAAGCAGATTAGAACATAGAATTAACAAATTATCTTAATAGAATTATGTAGAAAATGTATTAATTTCAGGTAACCATTGACGATCTGAAAAACATAGCATATAAAAATCAAATATTAGAGCCGGGCGTGGTGGCGCATGCCTGTAATCCCAGCACTCAGGAGGCTGAGGCAGGAGGATTGTTGTGAGTTCGAGACCAGCCTGAGCTACAAAGTGAGCTTAAGGCCAGCCTGAACTGCGTAATGAGACCCTGTCTCAAAAAAGACAAAAAAAAAAAAAAATCAAATATTAGGCCAACGAGGATTAAGTGCCTGCTTTGGCAAGTGCAGGGACCAGGGTTTGATCCCCAGTCGCACATGCCATGCTGGCTCCACCCCTGGGGCACACTGAGTTGGTGACCCAACATGGGGATACACACTTAGAATCCCAGTTCTGGGGAAGCTGAAAACAAGAGGATCACTATGAGTCTGAGCTGTGTAGTGAGACCCTGTACCAAATACATTAAAAAAAAAAAATCTCTTTCTAATGCAGTGAGATCCTGTTAGAACCTGTCCTAAAATACTATAAATAAATAAATAAATAAATTAGAATAGAATATCAAATGGCTTAATATAAGTGTCATTGACATTTTAAAGAATATGAACTAAAGCAGAACTTAAGTAAAGTAAGTAGAACTGAATGAGAAATTAGTGAAATCCTAGTGAAACACACTAGGATTAAGTTCTGAACACAGGAATTGAGCTAAAATGAGTAATAAGTTAGGTTTGTGACGTAAGAAATACACTTTTATGGACCAGGGGGATAGTTCAGCTGCATAACCATTTGGCTAGCAAGAACAAGGTTCAAAGTTTGATACCAGGTACCAAAGAAAGAAAGAAAGAAAGAAAGAAAGAAAGAAAGAAAGAAAGAAAGAAAGAAAGAAAGAAAGAAAGAAAGAAAGAAAGAAAGAGAAAAGGAAAGATGGAAGGAAGGAAGAAAGGAAGGAGGGAAGGAGAGAAAGAGGGAAGAAGGAGGGAAGGGGGCAGGGAGGAAGGGAGGAAACAATTTTTAAAAATTCCTCTAAGGATTAAAAAAAGTTGCATGAGAAATTTCAAGGCTGGGGAGATAGGTAGACATTAGTCTAAGCACTGGCCTGGCAAGCTCAAGGACCCAGATTCCATGCTTGGTAGTGCATGCCACACATGCCCCAGAGCTCTGGGTGCTCTGTGCTGGCCATCAAACTGGGCGTGTGTGCTCATGCCTGTAATCCCAGCACTGAGGAGGCTGAAAAAGAAAAATCATTACAAGTCCAAGCTGTGTAGTGACATCCCATACCAAACAAACAAATAAATAAATAAATAAATTTTAAAAATTATACAAGAATTGCACATTTCTTGGAACTGGAAAATAACAATGAAGAAATATAGAAAAACTTATAAAAGATAGCCTTAGCAGTGCCTAAAGAGATTGACATTACCCCAAGTTTTTGTTACTTTGGCATAACAGCAGCTGACAAACCACAACTTCGGCCATGTCTAATTTCCTGCTGTGTGTGTGACCCTCAAGCTAAAAAGTTATATAAATGGATATTTGCAATTGACTTGATTAACTGATTTGATTTGTAATTTTTTCAAATCTCAGTTAATAAAACTGTTTCAAAAATAATTCCACTCTAAGGGCCAGTGAGATAGCTCAGCAGACTAAGCACCTGCTTGGGCAAGCACAGGGACTGGGGTTCAATTGCTGGTTCCACACACTGCACCAGCCCAGACCCTGGGGCACCCTGTGCCAGTGAGCACCCTGTGTGTGGTGGTGCACACCTGTAATCTCAGTAGCTGGAGGCTGAAAATAGGAGGATCACTACGAGTCTGAACTACTTGGTGAGACCCTGTACCAAAATAAATTAATTAATTAAAATAAATAAAATTTAAAATTTCCATTCTCATCAATTGATCTAGATGATAAAACTTTGTGCTCAAATATTGTTATAATTTTAACCTTACCAATAAATTCATTATATAAATTGATTCAAATATTATTATAATTTCAACCTTACCAATAAAATCATTATATAAATTGACCCTCTTTCATTAAATGAGTCATCGTAATATTTTAGACTGTTTCTTGGGCCTCTTAAGCCAAAAATATTTCCACTGAGCCATTCACAAATACTAATTGTCAGCCTAGAAGGATGGAATTTCCTCTACAGAGTATACAATCTGATTTTCATGACTGAGTTTATCTTCCAAAAGTGCCAGTCCCTAACATGGTACTCAGAAGGATCCTTCCTAGATAGTGCTACAGAAATCAGTTCTTTTTTCCATTATTCCAAAGGAATGCAAATTAATCTGCTACTTTAAATGAAACAGTTATAATATCAAGGTTACTTATTTTTGGAGACAAATAAATCAGTATTTCTTTTGATATGTATACATAATCAAAATCTAATATTGTGTTTTTTTTTAATGTAAGATGAAAGAGAAGTGCAAGGGCCTGAGTTCAATCCCTGGTTCTGCCAAAAAAAAAAAAAAAAAAGAAGAAAAGAAAATATTCAGAAAAAAATCTAATGGAAATGAGCAAGAAACAAACAACAAAAACACTGATGGAAGGTGTTGAATTGGAAAATAGTCTTATTAAACTATGTTTTGGGGAAGTACAGATTAAATAATCAATTTGCTGACCAAATTACATTATAAATTTTTATATTATTAGGCAAATTGAAAGTTATAAACTTCAAAACAAAATATTTATACCAAATGATCTATGAAGTTACTTTCATATACACAATCACTCCAAACTAGGTTCAAAAACCTGAGATTCAAGAATTAGGTGCTAGTGCTATCTGGGCTGAGACCTACTGCTAATGGAGCATTATCTGTTAGCCCATCTTTTTTCATTCATTTATTCATTATTTTAATTTAGACAGAAGTGATTAATTTACCTAACAATATTTTAATATTTGCTATCTTTCAACTACTGTATACTAACTACATGAACAAACATATCTACATTTGGCCATTGAAACTGAAATGATACAAGATAGACATTTTGTAAAAGCACAGCTAAATTCATGTGATGTTATCTTATGATAGAGTATTTATGAATAAATGGTGTCTAGTCAGTCACTGTTATTGACATTTATATTCCAAATCTGTCCTCGAGGTTTAATTTATTGCAGTTGGTCAACAATATTTATAGAAATTAAACATTATTAACAATTTAGCATTTTCCTGACTACATATTGACCACAAATATATATAAATTTTTCCATAAAATTTCAGATATTTAAAACTTAGACAGTTTGGAAATTTTCAATGGAACTTCTATAGGGACTGTTTACAGTTAATAATAGGTAATAATACAAGAATGTAAAATCCATGGGTCTGACATTTTCTCATTTGAATTTTTATAAAATTAATAAATTTGTGATTATTTGTGTTTTGATTTGTATAAATTTGATGATTTTTTATTCAACAGATATTTATTTTGTATTTATAATGTTTCCGGTTAAGCACTAACTATTCAACAGATGTACTTTGCCTTCATAGATTTAAAAAAGACAGAATGCTTCATGAATTTGTGTGTCATCCTTGTGCAGGGGCCACGCTACTCTTCTCTGTATTGTTCCACTTTTAGTATATGTACTGCCAAAGCGAACACTAAATCTGATGATTTTCAAAACATAAATTTTAAAATACTATTGATGAGAAACAACTCTCATACAATAAACATAACCGAGTGACTTTCACTGCCTCAACCAAACATCCAAGAAAGGTCTCAGGTAATATTTTAATTTAAAAAGCCATAGAAGATATTGCTCTGCAGGAATAGAATCAGCCCCAATCCTTGCCTTCTTGTGGGTCACGTGACTTGCTGTGGTCTAGCTCTTGTCCACTACCCAAATTGCACCAGTGCCCATTACCCACACCCCTGAAACAACAATTTCATCCTTACCTCAGGGATTCTCATCTATGTTCCCCAACTGGAATGCACTCCTGCTAGATTTTCGAGGGGCTAGCTTTTCATTAGAACTCACATTCTACTGAGCTACTTATTTTTCAAGGAAAAATCTTTATATTCTTAACTTTTTTCTTCTGAAGTAATTTTTCCCATCTCCCATAATCACATCAGATAGTTTCGCTATTTCTACTTTTCCTCAACAGAATCCCAGGAGGAGAGAATCTGGCAACTGTCTTCCCTAACTCTTTTTACAGTACCTATAAGAGTCATTACTACAGTGTGGACACAATCATCGTATTTGTTGACTCTTTGAAGTCAATGATATCAACCATTTATAATGAAATGGTCTTTACTGTCTTTAGGAATTTAAGAATGGCATTTTTCTTAGTTTAAAAATAGTAAAAAGTAATCAAATTTATCTTAATTTGGAAATTAATTGAGTTTTTTCTTGCTGATATTTATTGTTTCTTTAAAAATCCTTGATCTGGGGAAATGACTCAGCTCCACAAATGCCTGCCTGGCAAGCATAGGTCCTGAGTTCAATTCCCAGTACCGTCCACAAAAAATCCTGGTAGTCTTAGACGTTTTTGATTAGCATACTGAAGCACTGAAGCCAAGTATGCATTCATTATAAATTTACAGGCCAGGCAATGTGCCCAGAACTTGCAGTCCCAGCTACACAGGAGGCTGAGATGGAAAAGTCACTTGAGCTCCAAAGTTCAAGACCAGCCTGAGTGACACAGGGAGATCTCTATCTTTAAAATTTACTTATTTTAAGTGGGTTGAAATAGACTATATAAGAACTGTAGGCCTGGATTCTGTGAAGCTCTTGCTTTGTCTTCCTCAACACAGTTTACCAAAGGAATTGTTTTTACTCGTACTGACCTGCTGACCAAAGGCATGGGTTAGCTCTAGCTGTTGTCATTTACTCTGGCTAAATTATCACATCTCATCATGTGTCAAAGTCTTTGTTAGCAGAAAGAATATAGGAGTTCTATACATTTTTTGACTACCTTAGTAAAATAATAGTAGTCCAGGTACTTGGTAAAATTTTGTGCTACTTTAAAATGCTAGCTATTATGCTATAATTTGTGTTCACTCGGCATTTTTTCTTGATTATGGGTCTAAGATTTTTTCTTTCATGATGGGTGAGGTTAGTTAACTGTTGAAATTTTAAGATAGACCATTTTATAACAGAAATCCAAGCAGATGAGCTGTACTGCTCTAAGATAATTTAACATTTCAAACGCATGTAATTTATTGGCATAGGAAGTGGCCAAATTCATCCAAGTTGTATTTTATGTTAGACAATTGCATGTTATTGAAGAAAATGGTGTAGAGCTCTCTCAACTCTCTGTGGGGACCAACGACTGTCCTCCAGTAACAGGAAATATCTACCAAGAGCTGAAAGCGCTCAATTAGGTCTTCTGGTTTGGAATTGCTCAGCCTCATGCCTCTCTTTGGAAGGTGAGGGCTAGGTAGAGCAGATGAAAGGCTTGTTGTCTATTCAGTATGCAACTTTTCCAGATCTCCTTTACAGCCATATGTTGACTTGCTGACATCTTATTGGAATTTAACTGGATGGTTGCCATTACTCCCTACAATTCTGCCTCACTGTGTCTCCCATAAACTTCACTTGTCACCTACACAGAACCCTCCACATCAGAGCAAGTTTCCAAGAAATGTAATCAGGATAAGATTTTTTGGAAAGATTTGTCTTAAAAAAGTTTCAAAATGTAATTATGACATTTGAAAAATAAAACTGGAGATTTTTTCCACATAGTTATCACATGCAAATTTTGGAAGGGTTTACTTTGTGTAATGAATATATGTTACATATTATATACATAACTTTCTTGTTATACATAGCTTTCCTTGTTAGGGTGATATTGACTAAAAGTTAATGCATTATTTTCTTTTTACATTTTTTTATTTATTGAAAGCATGAGATCACCTGTATTAGCATAATTCCAAATGAACATTCATGAGTTTCCCTTGATGCTTTTTTTTAATCATGAAATACTCCTTTCCTCCACACTTAGAAATCTGTGCAAAATTGACATACTTTTGTCTTTTATTGGAAGAAGACAAAAGTCAGAAAGTCATTTTTTTATAGTTTCAAGCTGTGACATATGTGACATTGACATTTTGTAAACAAATAAATATCCAAAAATTTATCTAGAAGGTGAGAAAATAACCTCAAACCAAGTCCCACCAAAAAACTGATGCAGCCTCTAACAGTGACCACACCCTGGAGTATGGGTGTGTCTCAGATTTCGAATCAAAATATTGTTGATGTTTGTAATTAAAAGACATTCACCAGTAAAGATATAATTTTCTTTTCAATATGCTCTTTTTCACAAAGATTTTTTTCTCCTTCAAAAGCCATTATAAGCTGAAAGAGATCATTTTATTTTATGTCTATCTCCCATGCCAACTCTGCATGGAAAGAGGTGGTGTTTATTTTTTATTTACTTATTTATATATTTGGATTTGTTTTCCTGCTCTATACTTTAGGGATTTAAAAGACATATGACATATAGCAATGGTCAGTCGGTTCCTGTACATATATTTTTAGCGAGTGTATTTACTGCCATTATATCTTTATTTGAATAAGGTAGTATAAGTTCTTTAATGATAACAACAGTACATTCAGATATAACGAGAAGAACTTTTGAATAAATAATGTTTTAAATTAAGTATATTGATACAATTTTGATACATTTGGAAATATAAAATGATTACATTCATCACAGGGATCATGTACCTTTAGGTGACATACCATACTTCCTCTTTTTCCTAGTTCCCTTCCCCCTCTGATCCCTAGAAATGAAAAAGTTAAAAATTAGGGGTTGAACAGATAACTCAGTAGAGTAAGAGCCTGTCTGGCAAGCACAAGATCCTGAGTTTAATCCCTGGTACCACAAAAAAAAAAAAAAAGAATAAAAAGGTTAAAAGAACAAATAATTTTTAAGAATATGCCAAATTCATCTAAAAACCTATAAAACGTTAGAAGACTTTTTACTATTACTCAAATACAGTAGAAGGTACTTATATCTAGCTAGCTCTTGTGCACTGAATTCTTTTATAAATACTTATGTCCTCAGATAAATGCTATACTAATCTGTTACAAGCCTTATAGTGACTTACTAGTACCCTGGAAATAAATGCTATGGAAATTTTTATGTTATTAAATATTTATCCAAGTTTAACTCATTAGTTGGTTTCCTCAGATTTCTCCCTGTATAAATTATTGTTAGGTTTCAACTTTCTACTTTACTCTTTCATGACACTATATATAATAATATAGACTTATATACTGTCTAATATACATAGAATATTACAGTTCATGGAATATAGCACAAAGAATAAACATTCTTTATTACTCATCAGACTGCTGTAAGTCCTCCTGTAACTTTATTAATGGCTATTTAAATTAATCTCCAAACATAAAGAAAGAAATACAAAATTGTAACTCACAGAAAATTTGTCAGGAGCAGATGACTAGTGTCAGAATTTCCTAGAGTAATCTCAGTGTACTTTTACAAAGAATTTCCTAGTGATATCATTTTTAAAAAATACCCAGCTATGTTAAAATGAAATGGGTAACAGGAAACTTGCAGTAGAATAAATAGGCATTCCTATTGTTTCTAGAAAATTAAGACATTAGTTAAGTCTTAAAAACAGTCATTTGGAGTTTAGCATTTGAATATTGGCCTTTATCCTCCTGAATCAACAATTGATAGGCATTTCTCATGCAGAACACTAGAGATCAGAAAACACAGAGCAGAAAGAAGAACCCTGCTTTGGGGGTCCTTGCTAAGCAAGTGGACCAGAGGTTTTAGCCACTAATGGAGAAGACCAATGAAGAACACTTAGTTCTGTTTCTTTTCAAATCACTTAAATCTTACATTATAAATGTCAAGTATAGTATACTGAACAAGCACTGGACAACACTTTGAATATCAAATATACTATAATTGAGTAAATACTGGCCTTCACATGAGAAATTCTAGATTCAAAATTCTAAGCTACGGTTTAACATCCATGTAAATTCAGCGAAGTCAAGCTATCGCTCTGAAAATTTGGTTTAGTCTAAAGTTCTGGCATTAGGATTGTATTGTGTGATGTATGAAAACTTCCAAGAATGTTCATGACCTAAGACTTACTAAATACTTATTTTAAGTATTCAGTGTTCTACAAACAATGCTACAAATGACTGTAGACATATCGTTTTTTTTTTCCTTGTATTTTTAAGACAGGGTCTACAGGGTCTCGCTGTGTAGATCAGACTCATAGTGATCCTCCTGTTTACAGCCTCCCAAGTGCTGGGATTACAGGCACACTCAGTCATGCCCATTCTCCAGAAATATTGTAAATGAAATTGGTATTAGTTGATGAGATATATCTAAACTAAGTTTTCACTGCATAATTCTAAATTTGATGATTCGATTCTGAGGTAGGATTCCGCACTTTACTGATAAATATAATTAGACTTTTCTAGAGTTAGTAAAATTGTGAGTAGTATGCCTGCAATTAATGACTTGATTTCTAAAGACAAGGAAATGAAACTAAGGATTATGCAGCCAATACAGCATGCTAAAACACACACCTCCTTCCAAGAGTCCAATATCCTAGTTTCCCTAATTCAACTTACAGCAAAATGCACTCCTGTTGAATTTGTGAATACCTATCACCTTGCCGGTTGCTGCTGGAATCGGTGACATAGCAACCCATTGTGACTTACCATGAAGATGGAGACTGAATTAGAACTTGGGTTTTATAAATTTACCTTTCTTTAAATAGTAACAGTGTTTTGAGAGTTCATTTAATCATTATTCACAATGACATTTTTAGAATTAAAAATATTAAGCAGTGCAGATTGATTTTTTTTCTCTTAAAAGTCCCCCTTCGTACATCTGGACAAATTGTTCTGACTGCACAGCCCACCATTCAGTGTAAGGAGCGAAGTAAATTTGGAAGAGAATGCTTTAGGAATTCAGCCATTTATCATGAGATGACAAACATCACACTTCATATGGAGACAATAATTCTAAGCCATCTCAGGAAACTGTGAAGACAAGCCTAAACCATAAAATTTCACGCTTACAAAATATGAAGCAGCTATCCTGACTTACAGATAATGAGACTTGTATGTAGATATGTAGCCTTCAATTTGTAGGGCTTCTCTTCCTGTACGCATCGATGCTTGGCCTGAAACGGTGGACTCAGACTCAGAAAATAATAAAAGCAGTATAGAATGGGGCAATTAGACTGTAAGTAAAACCATGTTCAGAATAGGAAGCAGATGCATCCTCTGAGAAAAACAAAAAGAATGTGAGCTCTTGTCAGCACTAAATTAATCAATCTTTTTCTTCATACAAGGGTTATGTTGAAACTGTATCTAACATAGTTTGCAAAATACAAAATTTAAAGAGACTGCAAATTTAGAGGGAATACTACCCGAGAATCATAAGGAAACTAGATTTCTCTTTTCTCTAAAGGTATTGATAATATTGCAAATATGATGCTGCTGGGCTTTGAAAGAAAAGCCTCAGTTTTCTTGTAGTCTGCTGCCAAGTAATAACTTGTGTGTTGAACTCACAAAAAGAAATCTCTATTTGGGGGTTCCTAGAGGCTATGTTATTTTCACTTTTTAAGGCACGAATAAGGGCAATAATTTCTAAATATATTAATCTACCTAATCTTCTAAATATCATACTCAAAACCAGAGTTTAAAGGCAGAATTGTTATTAGAAATTTTGTAGTCAGAACAGGTCCCTTTATTGGACAATAAAAACTTCTGGGTTGATACTTTCTATTACTGACAGAATGATTATATCAGGCACAGTGCATGCACTTCACAAACTGTGCTCTCCAAACATCCCTAGGAGGAAGATACTTTTTCCAAATTATTGGTAGAAAGACAGAGTCTTAGAAGTAATATAATTTCTCCCAGTTTTCAATCATTTATAAGGATGAAAACTCAGATCTATATGCTACCTCCACAGAACATCATAAAATATCGTGTAAGTATTTGAATCCTTTTTTAGTTTTTAAAGAAAACAAATAGTTGACTCAAGATACAAATTTTAGATATTTTTATAGATTAGGTTAAATTTTATAAGCATGTAACGAACCATACATATTATTTGATGACATAGGCAGTACAGTAAAAATCTTTTCTGAATAGCTTTTGTGTTACTGTTCAGAAGAACAAAAAATCTTTTGTCTACTTTCTCTATGAGTAGTTGAGTGTACTGTTCATTTATCTAAAGCAGGCAAATCCAACTAAAAACATTTGAGCCTAGACATCTAAGAGTTTGTTTTGTGTAAAGCAGCATTTCTCCTGAGTGTAGCCAAGCTCAGTTTTGAGTGTTAGAGGGTATTTTGCATGCTCTGATATTTTAAAGGTGGAAAAAAATTAACTATGTGATACCTTTTAGCTTAAGAGGTTGTCACTGCAGAAAAAGTAAATATTTCTTTGGATAAATTTATCTACATTATTAACAGCTTTACCATACTACTCAGCGATATTCATTCCTCAAGGCCTCTTATTAATTACCCAAAAAGAAAATAATAGACTATGTTTTACCTAAGCAGAATTTATTTCTTGCATGTGCAAAAAATGTATTTTAACCTAAAGCACAGAGTAACATATTTGAAATATTAACCTGAGAGTAAGACTTGTTTTGCATTTTTTATTCTCGCTGTTTATCTACTGAACCTCAGCTCTCACACTCATACTAAGTTGTGTGCAGTGGAAAAATAGTCTTCCTTTAAAGACATTTTTATAAAATTCAGATCTCACTCAATAGAACTCTAATTAGAAGACTATCAAGAACAGTCAGAAAATCAGCATTTCTGGCCCCAGGATCACTGCAAGTACTAAAAGTACAGGGTATTTCTTTGGATTTCATTATGAACTTAAAAAACATTCCTGTAAAGTTCAATCATTGATCCATATTAATTTGATATGGAGATAATACATTTAAAGGTGTAGTGTGTATGGCTACAATATAAATGCAAACTGGCAGCTTTGACTGTTTTCAGCCCAACTCCCTCCCTATTTCCTTTTCATTCCCATGTTTTTTAAGCCAACACAGGTCCCTTATAACTGTGGACACAGTTCTGTGGAGTAGTTGCTTGTCTAGAGGCTCAGAGCTGAGTTTTGTGGACTTCCATGACCATGAAGAAGACATTAAGAATTGCTCTGTAGAAAGCACTGTTCTCAGAGCCGGGCATGGTGGCATATGCCTGTAATCCCAGCACTCGGGAGGCTGAGGCAGGAGGATTGCTGTGAGTTCGAGACCAGCCTGAGCTACAAAGTGAGCTTAAGGCCAGCCTGAACTGCATAGTGAGACCCTGTCTCAAAAAGACAAAAAAAAAAAAAAAAAAAAAAAAAAAAAAAAAAAAAAAAGAAAGCACTGTTCTCAGAAAGTGTTTCTTTTGCCACAAAATGCTGATGCATTTTCCATTCCACATAAACACCTCGAAGGTGACTGGACCAAGGATGCCATCATGCACAGCACTGATTCACTTCTGCCAAGAGCATTTCATTCCAGTTTTTGTTTTGTTCCTCAAAGTGCTGTTTGCAGGAGACCATCAGCCAGTAGTCCCACTTTGCTACGAAATAAAATAAATCCAGAAAAAGTTATGGATATAGATACTTTTCCTAGATTTATTGGAAAAACTTTTAGTAAACCAACTAATCTAGCTTTATAAGGTCGTAAAGGTAGCACAACTCTATTTATTTGGACTTTAAGAAAATAGAACTGTGACTATTCATTTGTTCCAAAATAATAAAATCTGAGGATTTGGCTGTACAATTGTCTGTAGTTCCCAGTTTCCCAATGAAATTCATGACCTTTTCCAAAACAGATCATGTCCACTAACACCTGAAGCCTGACAGCTTGGCCAGCACAGTGCAGCAGTGAGGGTCCCTCTCTATTTTGGGGGGGGGGTTTGCATCCCATGATAGTCAGGTTCTCCCTGGATCTTTTCTCATAGGTAAAATTCCAGTAGGATTAATCAATTATCAGGCTACTGTGTTTTAATCTGAGTGTGAATGTACTGATGTTTGGTGCACAATTGCAGCAATTTCCATAGATCATTTCCTGAGAATTATTCTGCTTCCTTTCCCACATTTGCCACTTTCATTTATTTATTTTGGAAAAGTGAGTTTTAATTTTTACTATTCACCAATATTTTAAAATGTATGAGACAATTTAGCTGTGGACATTGTATTCAGGTATCTCTCTCTCTGTCTCTATCTCTCTCCCTCCACCTATCCCTCCCTCTCCTCTCCCCCTCTCTCCCTCTCTCCTAATAAGCAATCAGACAGAGGACTACTGTCTAGAATATATAAAGAACTGACATATAACAGGGTCCTCAGATTTAAAGACCCAATTCAGAAATGGGCATCTGAGATGAATACACACTTCTCAGAGGACGAAATTAAAGAAGCGAACAAATATATGAAAAAATGCTCCACATCGCTAGCCATTCGTGAAATGCAAATAAAAACAACACTGAGATATCATCTCACTCCAGAAAGAATGGCTATCATAAGGAAATCAACCAA
>PVKA01020463.1:0-40221 GCA_004027165.1 Ctenomys sociabilis | reverse complement strand
AGGTATGGTATTGAATTTTGTGTGTTGATTTTGTATTCTACCATATATTTAACTATTAAACAAATGAAAATCAAAACTATATTGAGATTCCATCTTATAGTTAGGTGCTATTACCAAGACCATAAAACGTGATAAAAGCTGGTAAAGTTGTTGGGAGAATTGAACCCTCTTACATATACAGTGGGATTATATGTAATACAGTATGTAATTACATATGTAATATGTAATTCAGTATGTAAATTCTTCAAATACTTAAAATGTATATCATTTGATAAAATTATTCCATTTCTTGGTATGTTCTTGACAGATTTAGAAAGAGCATACTATAGTGATGTATATATATATATATATAATACTTATATAGTGATATATATATGATTATACTTATACAGTGATATATATATGATATATATTATACTTATATAGTGATATATACATATATATAATGATAAGAATTATAGCTGCAGAGATAGCTCAGTGGTCTAACTGTCTGCCTGGCAAACTCAAGAACCCAGGTTCAATACCCAGTACTGCATGCTGTACTGCTCATGCTCCCCACCTGGTCGGGCACACTGAGCTGCCACCAAAACTGGTTATGGTAATCCCAGAGCAGGGAGGCTAAAACAGGAGGATGACTATGAGTCTGAACTGCATAGGAGACCCTATAATAAATACATAGAAATAGGGCCAGCCAAATAGCTCAGCATATTAAAATGTCTGCAAACACATGCAGAGGATGGGGGCTCAATCCCCTGGTCTGCCATACTGACCCCACCCCCAGGGTGCCCTGAGAGAGCAATTGAGACTGAGTGTCGCGGAACATGCCTGTAATCCCAGTTCTTTTTTTTTTTTTTTTCATTAATTTTATTGAGAAACAAATAATAGTGAGACAGGCTCAAAACAAGTTAGTAGAATAGTTACAATAATTAATACATTGTATATTGTTGTCATCATAGTAGCTATTCATAGTGCAAGATACAGATAAGATATCCTGTCCAAACACCATTATTACAAATCTTTCTTCTCATTGAATTAAGAGAAAGTACCTGTATATTTATCTTAACTATTTTGTATATAAAGATACAAAATTAATATCCCCTTGTTTAATTTAGTTTTGTCACAGATGGGTATTTCCTTGCCATTTAAATATTGTGGGTGTGTGAACTCAGCATCATAATCCAATATAGTCCAAAAGTCCATAATAGTAGTGGGTTATCTGCAGGACTGGCAGTGTCAGAAGTTGTTGATTTGAGCCTTTTACAGCTCAACATATTAATACAGCTTTACTTTTTATATCTCATATTTTTACTTCTCTGCTGCATGGTTAAGACCAAGATAAATGAAGAGCTATATAATAAGAAATCTAACTTCTGTGTTTGACAAGATCAGTCAAATCCTCTCAGGATTTAGCCTGAAACCCTGAACAAGTTTATAGGTCCTTTGTCAGTGTCAGCAACGTGGATGAGTCACAGACAACTTGCTTTCATAAAGAGCAAATTGAGAGAGAAATTTGCTCTGTATGAAAGCCTGAGAGAATATTTTCTCTCCATGTGACTCTCCTCAGGCACACTCTACATCATCGTTCACTTTCCTTTATGGCACCATAATCTCCTTGATCAGAAAACTTGGGACATCACTGAGCTACAAGTTACAGAATGTTACAGTATAAGTTCCCTTATATCCTGAGTCCTCACTGACCTTAAATGGCTACGTTCAAAATCTTGGCTGTCCTTGTAGCCCTTTGTTTTAGTAATTTTTGTCTGCATACTTAAATTGTTAAGTGTCCAGAAGAGAACTTTAGTGATATTATTACCCTATAACAGGCAGTTGAGCTTACCCTCATTGTCTGAATATCAAACATCTTAGATATAACATGGAACAGGTATTTTCCATCAAATATTGATATGTTAAACTTTAAATCCCTATAGAATGTGAAGAAAAAATTAAAACATAAGAATAAACAACTACATATTTTTATTCAGAAATTTAGAAATCTAACCATATCTATATATTGTAGCAGGGCAGTCCTATGACATTTTTTTCTTGTCTCTTCTTTCCATTTATTACCCTTATGGGGCCAGGGAGATGGCTCAGTGAAATAGGCACTTCCCTGGCAAGCACAAGGGTCTGAGTTCAATCTCCAGTTTTGCCGAAAAAACAAAAACAAAAACAAAAAAACAAACAAAAAAAAAGGAATCTCACCCATTTATTACCCTTTTTAAACAACATTTACTTGAGAGACAGTATAACACTAATTCATATGACATGACAAACAGTATATATTTAGAAGACCAGAATGACAGGCATTCCAAGCATTGTCCTAGTATATTACACATTGCTGTCTTCTGTACAGTTTCTTAGTTCACAGGTATCAACATATATAGTTAGTCAGGATGAGAATCTTACCAATTAACTGCTAGTTTCAAAAACCTGCTTAACAAGCCGGGCGTGGTGGCGCATGCCTGTAATCCCAGCACTAGGGAGGCTGAGACAGGAGGATTGTTGTGAGTTCCAGACCAGCCTAAGCTACAAAGTGAGCTTAAGGCCAGCCTGAACTGCATAGTGAGACCCTGTCTCAAAAAAAGACAAAAAAAAAAAAAAAAAAAACCTGCTTAAGATTCTTTGGATCTTTGTCTTAACCATCTTGTGCATATAAATCTATGGTTTTGTCCCTTTCATGTTTCCTAGCTTTTCTCCTTGCCCTCTCTTCATTGTTTAATCCTTAAATTCTTGCTTCCCTTTTAATTGTGTTATATGTTTCTATTTTTATTTCTTCTTTTGAGTTCTTACACTAGGGAAACTATATGATATTTACACATGTGAGTCTGGTTTATTTTGCTTATGAGTACATGTTCAGGTGTCATCTACTTGGGCTGGGGGGTGGCCCAGTGGAATAAGTGCTTTGTTGCCAAGTGCAAGGGCCTGAGTTGAATCCCAAGTTTCTGGAAAAAAAAAAAGTGTCATCTACTTAAATATAAAGACTTCGAGTTTATCATTCTTTATACCTGAGTAATATTCCGTTGTTTAAAAATACCACATCTTTTTTATCTATTCCTCAGGTGACGGGCATTTTGGTTGTTTCCAAGATTTGGCTATTACAAATTGTGTTGCTATAAACATGGGTGCACATATATCACTATGATGTGATGTTTTCTGTTCCTCTGGGAAAATTCCCAGTACAGAGATAGGTGGTTTTAATGGGATGTAATCCCAGCTCTTGGAAGACTGTAAAAAGGTGGATCACTATGAATTTGATGTAGTAGTGAGACCCTGAACACCCTGTAGACCCTTCCATGACACTCAAATAAAGAGAAAGAATTACAGTGATACATAATAACAGTGATATAGATATTAGAGTTATGCATTTTTATACTATATCTAGTATCCACTGTCTATATCTGTATCTATCTATCTGCCTGGCTACCTATCTGTGTCTGTCTATCTATCTATCTATCTATCTATCTATCTATCTATCTATCTATATCAATTCATCCACAATTGCTAAACTGTAAAAGACTATGTGTTCATTAGGAGAGGAACAAATAAAGCCTTGTAAAAAAATGTAACCATATTATTTGTAGAAAGATGGATGGAACTCAAGACTAGCTTATTAAGTGAAATAAGTCACTGTCAGTCGAATTATATAAATTCTCTTGCATAGCAAATATGAAAGGAAACAAATAAAATTAAAACAAAAAAGGAGCACAGAAAGTTAGAATGCAGTCTTCTTAAGAGGCTGGGTAGAAGGCTCAGTGGAGTAAGTGCTTCCCTGGCAAATGCAGGGGTCTGAGTTCAATCCCAGGTTCCACAAAGGAAAGAAAAAGTTTTCTTAAGACTGGAATAGAAATTAGAAGGGAGTAGAAAAGGAGGTACCCCAAAATTTGTTATATTGAAGAACTGATGAGTCATAATTAATCTTATTATTTTATGTACTGCAATTAAAAAGCAGTACATAAATAATACCTACATGAAACTGAGATGTTTGTGTTCAAATGAAATAACCCAGACACAAGAGAATTACTTCATGGTTTTACTCAGATATAGCATCTAAAACTTTGCTGTCTTAAAAACTGAGATGGGTTAACATTACCAGAGGCTGGGATGATAGAGACAGAGAGAGAGAGAGAGAGAGAGAGAGAGAGAGAGAGAGAGAGAGAGAGAGAGAGAGAGGAAGAGGAAAGAAATGGAGACAGACTGAGTGGTGAATATTAAGTTAGACTTTTACTATTGGACATTAGGTAAGGCTAGACAACAACTATTCAATATATATCCAAAAGTTAGAGGAATGAAATGTTAACATTTCCTTAAGAAAGAAAAAGCTTTAAGAAGATAGATATGTTTAACATGACTTAAACATTATACATACATATGTATCGAAACTTTACACAACACCCCCATTGATATGCATATTTCATATATTTGTGTGCATAAGTTAAACCTAACAAGTAGAATAAATTAAAAAGTAATATATAGTTGAAAAATGAAACTGTTAATCTCTGCAATTATGAAAATTGATAATAAATTTTTACGACCTTAACTTTGGGCCATGATTTAGAAAAAAATGAAAGAACACAGAAATCAACTTTTCATCTGAAGGGAATGCTTGGCTTACAGTGGATGTCTGTGATTAATCACCAGAAATCATATATTTAAGTACATTAATTGCATGAAATATTTAGGCTATTAATTCAAATCTTACAGATAATTTAGTTACTAAAAATATTTTGAGAAAACCAATAACCACAATTTAAATTTAAGCTATAAAATATATTGTAAATGTTAATACTAGATGCTAAAACTTTTTTCCTGTCTTCTAAATTTAGTTAAAAATCTGAAAATCAAGTGTAGGGTGAATTGATATGCTCTAAGTTTGTGGAAAGAGAAAGAAAACAAAATGAATATTCAGGTAATTTCACCAAGTAATATAGAACAGAATATATGTTTTGGGCCAAAGCACGCAGGAGACCAATAAAATGCCTAAATTATACTCTAATTATTAACATCAGTAAGAAAGCCAACAGATATCATCATGAGCAATAGTTAGGCAGTGCCTTGCATTTATAAACTATCTGATCTAATGCTCAAATAATTCTACCATTTAGTTTTAGAAGATCTAATTCTTCATCCACTGTCATTTAAAATGTTAAAGCCAGTGAAAATATGCTACTTTTAGATTTATCCAATAAAAATTCTTGTAATTTTCCACACAGCTTTAAATATGTACATGTTCCATATTTCAGGAAGTAAGTTGATACAATGTATCAATTTGATGTGTATGTTAAAACACATTTATCGTGTTTTAATATCTGGTTTCTTGCCAGCCTGAGAGACTGAGATGTAATATGAAAATATTGTAGTGGCAAGATAGATTGATGCATTTGGGCTATCAGAAAATGTTTCAAAAGCTTTCATGGCTCTATATCCATAGTAAGTGTGAAAAAAAAAATCAGTAATATAAATAAACAATCATTTAAAAGTATATGAACCATGATTTGAACAAAGTAGAATTATAACCTCAAGGAAGTACACAAAACATAACTATACAAAAAAATTCAAAAGAACAACATAAAGATACATTGGTTCATCAAGTTCATTCATTCTATGACTCTAGAGAAGATAACCACATTCCTGTTTGTAATCCAATACAGAGTTTGTGAATTGAAGCATGTTTTTTTGTTTGTTTGTTTGTTTTTTTCCTTTTGTTTTAATTCAGTACGGGGTCTCCAGGGTCTCACTAAACAGATTGGACTCATACTGATTGTCCAGTTTTCAGTCTCCCAAGCACAGGATTATAGAAACGTGCCACCATGCTCCGTCTCAGTTGCTGTCTCAGTGCAGGGGGTGTGGAGCCAAGGAACTGACCCCGGTCTCCATGCCTGCCTAAGTAGGTTCTTTAGTCTGCTCAGCTATCTGGTCAGCCCTTCAATGCAAAATTTTATTAAAGCTTCTGTTCACAAACTGAATTGTTAGAAAACAGAAGCATTCCTTAGCTAAAGTATTATGGTATTTACCTTTTAAGAATTGCTTTTGCTGTGAAGAGTAAAGACTACTTTTTTTTTTTTTTCTTGAAGAACTGGGGATTGGCCCTTGTGCTTGCCAGGCAAGTGCTTATTCTACTGAATTATCTCCCCAGCCCTTACTAAAGACATTTTATTATTCCAAACTACAATCTTATTTTAAAATCTGCACTAATACTATCAGTTAGTAGGTGTTATATGATAAATCAGTCCATCCATCCATCCATATATCTATCTGGCAGCAGGTTCCTGGGATTTTTCTGCAACCTTTCCAGAAATATTCATGAGATTAAATGAGGACATGTTTGACTATCTTTAAATGGAGGTCAGCTTATTACTTTCATGGATAAACACAGAAAGATTTTCCTTCTATACCTAAGAGTAACCCAAGCATATGAAATTCATTTTATAATTAGATACTTGAGAAATTATTTCTAATTTTTATTGGTAAAAATATATAGTTCTACACCAGAAATCAAACTTAGCTCCTTGTGCTTGCCAGGAAGTAGCTTGTGTTGCTGAGCTCTAGCCTCAGGCCTACCACTGGGCATTTCACAATGGAAGGTCTCATAAAGAAGCTGTCTTTGAGCCATTGAACAAACACACAAATACTGAGGCAGAAAAGAATCTCCAAAATGTGAGCGATCCCATAAATTTCCAATGCGCTGCTGCTAACTGGCTCATCAACGAAATGCTGCGCTCTACATTAATTCCTTAATTACCAGATGTTGGCACCCTCATGCTATTCATTCAGGGAAACTTTGGAACGTGAGTTGCAAAATCCCAGTGCAGGACATTTTATTTGTATGAAAAATGTAGAGAACAAGGAGCCAGTGAATCATTGTACCTTCTAATGACTAACTGAAGACTAATGTAAATACCTTCACTCCATAATACTCCTCTCTATTTGTACGTTAAAGCCATATTAAAGCTACTTAGGGGCCCATTAGACCTCTCAGAAATTTAAAAAAAAGTATATATCAGTGATTCTCATCCTCTTCTAAACATTAAAACCACATTAAATCTACTAAGTGGTGATTTAAAAACTCAGAAATGAGATCTACTAAGCAATTAGGTTAGCTACAGGGGTGTTGCATCCCAGGACTTCTAGTGTATCACAAGAGCTGAAGAGTACTGCTCTACTGGAAAACAAGCAGAAGGAAGGAACTATTCTTACAGTACTTAAAAGTTTACTAAAATAGCCTCACATTTTCAAGGATATAAGTTATAATAAAAATTAGATACGTAAGTTGAATAGGAAAATTTTAAGATAATTGTAATAAAAAATTTTTTAGAAGATCCCTGATAAAGAAAAGCTTCCTATGACAAAAAAAGATTAATTAAAACAAGAACTCAGAAAGATTACAGAAACGAAACATAGCATGAAACATTCATAAACAGCAATGAAGAGTAGCAAATGATTTTAAGAATAAACTAGGTTATTAAGTGTGGTTTGATGTTACCCTGTCTTTACAAAAACCTCAGCTGAAAAAAGAAAAGACAGAAGCTTGGGACAGTCTGCTGTCTTTCGCAGCTTTGCTTCCCAACTCACACCTGTTTTAACAAGAAACCCAATCAGAAGAAGCAATTGTGTTAGTTCTTGCTAAAAAGAAACAGCTGAGATACTGTAGGGAAACAGTACCCTGCAGGCTGTCCATCCGCAGTCCTCTCGGCTCAGCCGCTCGTCCTCACGAGTCACCGTGCACAGCTTCTGCCGTCACAAGGTAAACTCCGTGTGACAATGCACCATGTTCTTACGGCCAGGTCCTGGCTTATTCCTACCGATAACCATATCCGTAATTGTCAACAAACGCAGGACAGAGCACGAAAGTCTGATACTTTCGACTTTCAACAAGCACTGTGTGTTTTCAACATTTATCAGTTTTCAGGTCAGTTTTCACACTCCCTTTTTCCTTCAGTGCTATTATCCCTTACCAAAAGGTATTCTCACATTTGTGTGTGTGTGTGTGTGTGTGTGTGTGTGTGTGTGTGTTACTAGGAATCGAATTCAAGGCTTTGTTTTGCCAGGCAAGCGCTTGTGCCCCTGAGCTATATCCCCAGACCCTACATTTCCAGAAGAGGTTAAGTTATTTATTTATTAGGGCAGAGGACCAAACCCAGGCCTTCCCACTTGCTTGTCAAGCATTCTACTGTTGAGCCAAATCCCAAGCCCCGCAGAGCCTGCATTTTCGTATCTACAGTTATTGGTCTCCTTTTTCTACCTTAGCACTTCACTTTTCTGTTCTGGAAAAACTCATCAGCTGTGCTGTTTGAAATTCCTGCTGCAATAAGATACTTCCTGTTTTGTGCCCTGAATGTCACTTCAAAGTTCTATTCTCAAAGGATATTACTATTACTATTATGTCTCATTCACTCTTCACTATTTTTCTTACACATCTAATATTATATAATATAATTGTTTTTTTGGTGCAGTAATTCTGAGACACAGGTATGAATTTAGCACATACATCATTCTGTTTTCTTTTTATTGTACCAAATATCAAAAGCGGGACCTTGGAGTTGTGAGGCAGGCACTTAGGCCCCTGAGCTATCTCCCTGGAACAACACAGACCTTTCTTGCAAACAATACATTAGAGGCCTCCAAGAGAATGAATGAATCCAGATTTAGCATTTGCAACTATTGCATTCAGTCACTGCATGCTAGGTTTTATATTGCCTGGACAGTTTGCATTTATATTCTCATTCATTACTCAACAGTATCTTTACAAATTAGATTTACTAACCTCATTGAACAAATCTGTGAAATGAATTTCTAATATAATAAATAACTTGCTTAAGTCACTTGGCTATAGCTAGAAGGAGAAATATATATAGTCTCCCTAAGTGTAAAAATCCAGGTTATTTATGCTTCATTGTCAACGCAAGGTAGATTATGAAGGTAGATTATTTCTATGGTTATTTTCCAAAGGCTCATGGTCTAAAGGCTTGATTGCCAACCTGAGAAACTACAGGGAAGTAGTGAAACGCTTAGGAATGGAGGCCACAGGAATGATGTGCCACCCCAGGCCCATATAGAGCCCTTGAAGGGATTACGTCACCCTGGATCCTTCTTGTCTCTTCTGACCTGCCTTCTGTCCACCATGAAGCGAGCAGTTTGCACAAGCCTGTGCTCCCCACCATGAGGTCCTACCCTGCCATAGACCCAAGAACAAGGGCTAGCTACGAACTGCCTCTTCTGACCATAAGCCAAGCAAACTTTTCTTCCTTCTTAGTTGATTATCCCAGGAATTTTGTTGCAGTAACAGACAGATAGCTACCACATTATCCTATCCAAAACAGAATAAGAATTAACTAACTATGAGGACAAAAGAGCAGTTAAAGTTACATGTACCCTTTTTCTTTTCTAGTTCCAGGTCATACTGTTGTCAAAAGCATGAACCCTCTCCTAGAAAAGTCAGGGTTTCAAGGTCTTGAACTATGACTAATATGCATTGAACTTCTACTAATCAAAATTCCAGAGATTTGGTGACAAAGAAAAACTAAAACAGGAAGTTTGCATTCTTTGTGACCAAGATTCCACAGAGAGGATGTAGGTTTCACTTCCTAGGTGAGAGACTGTCAATTATATTTTAATACTGAGTAAAAAGAGCTATATTTAGCCATTTCCAGAAAGCATGATATGCTAAAAATATGGAATGATTAGATGAAATATTTTCTATAAAAGTGAAAAAAGTTCATGTGCTACACTCTTTTGTTCATCATTTGTTGTTAGACATTCACATGATTCTTAGTAAATTCCTACATGCCAAGCCATCCTACAATTAGAATAATTGTATAGGTATAATTACATGCATTTTCATTTTTATATTTTATTAATTTTGTTGGTACAATTTTTTGTTTGTATTTTTTAGGAAAGGGTCTACAGGGTATTCAGGGTCTCACTACTAGACCAGACTCATAGTGACCCACCTGTCAACAGCCTCACAACTGTTGGGATTATAGGCATGCACCACCACATCCAGTCTCCACTGTCATCTCAGCGTGCCTCAGCGGCAGGGCTGGCAGGGCTGGCCCTAGGATCCAACCCTCAGCCCCTGTGCCTGCTTGCAGGTGCTTTAATACACTGAGCTATTTGGCCAGCCCTTGGTACAATTTAAATATATATAATGATCATGTTAATCACAGGGAATTTGTTCCTGTACATGACATATCTTGATCTCTCCTTTTCTCCCAATCCCCTCCCTTCCTTCAACCCCTCTTTCCCTCTTTATTTACAAAGCTTGGTCTCCATTTTATCTTCTTTTCCCATTTTTTTCTTTCTTCTTCCTTCCTTTCCCCTTCTCTCTACCTGGTTTCTCTTTCCCTTTGAAAAACTTCTTATTTCACAATATGTAGTGTACAGTTTCTTTGTTTACTCTTTTGATTTCTCACACAAGAGAAACAATGCAATGCTTACATGAATGTCTGGTTTACTTCACTTAAGAGTATAGCCTCAGAATGCATCCATCGACCTAGGAATGCATCAAGTGTGTCTTTCCTTAGGGCTCAATAGTACTCCAAAATACCACATCTTCACCTATTCCTCAGTTGATGGACATTTGGATATTACCAAGATTTAGTCATTACAAGCTGTGCTGCTATAAACATGGGTTGTTAGGTCTGAGAAGCCCACCGCGTGAAGAAAGACTCCAAGAGACGTCCTCTCATGTAAAAGCAAGGGGATTTTATTTTCCATGCATGCATGGGGCTCACTGAATGCGTAGGAACAGAGAGTGCCTTTAGTGTAGCAAACACATTTTTTAAAGGCAAAAACCACAAAATGGGGAGGGAGCAAGCAAGGTTACAGAAGCAGATCACATTGGTTAGTTCAGGTTGACCTTTAAAATAATTGGTGGGTTTGAGAATATATGACTTTTTTAAAGAAACTAAGAGGGGTAGGCCATAGGGCAACTATTAGTTAACTCTGTGGTTTTAGCTGTTTCCCGAGAACGGCTGGGTCAAAGTGACTTATTTTATAAGAATGTTTCCAGGCTGGAGATTAAATGTTTTTCCCAGGTAGGCCTGAGGTTTTTGTGTTCTCTTTGTTTTAAAAACATGGATAATTTAAGCTCTATGGCTGTAAACAGTCATAACATTAGGCAGTAATCTATAAAGGTGACATACTTTGTTGATGTACTAAGGCGATGCATAAAGAACAGGATGGCGGCATAACCTCATGTATGTTCTTAGAAATTATTTGGGCTTTACAGGGTATGCATATATCACTGTGGCATGATGCTTTTGATTCTTTGGAGAAGGTTTCCATAAGGGGAGAAAGCAGGTTCAAATGCTTTCTAATGCTAGCTTTTGGAAAATGTCCACAGTGGTTTCCACAGTGGTTTCACCAGTCTGCATTCCTGCCAAAAGTGGCAAATGGTTCCTTTTCCCCCATGCTCCTCTAGCACTTTTTATTGATTGATATCTTGTTCATAGACATTCTGTCTGGAGTGAGATGGAATTGCACTGCAATTTTAATTTGCATTTCTGGAATGATTAATAATGTTAAACATATTTTCATATATTTATTTGTCATTTGTATGTCTTCATTTGAGAAATGTGTGCTCAACTCAGATGTCCATTTTGTGACTGGGTTTTTTAATTTGGGGATCTGATTTTTTTTTCAATTCTCTATATGTTGTAGATGTAAAAGCCTTTTGAGGCACAACTGGCTAAATTTTATTTGCATTTCTTCGGCTGTACAAAATCTATTTTGTAGGATGAGAGAATTATTGATTTTGTGTATTATTTCCTGTGATATCAGGTTTTTTTTCCATGAAATATTTGCCTATATTTATGTCTTCCAAACTTCTGCCTATTATCTTTTCCAGCAGATTTAGTGTTTCTATTCTAATAATTAGCGTATGATGACGGGCATGTATCTAGTTTTAGTGTTTGGTATGTGGAAGGACAGATTTTCTAGAACTGTTTAGTAGAAAGACTATTTTCTTCTCCTGAATGTGTAGCTATTTGAAGGTATGTGCAGTAATAAAATATTAGTGGTTTAGGAAAGAAAAACTAGTTTCAATTTTTTTTAAAAACAATTGTGGTATATAAAAACAAAGTAGTTCAAGGGCAGGCCAGACAACTCAGTGAATTAAAGCACCTGCTTAGGCGGAAGCAGAGAGTTGTGTTCAACCCTCAGTCTGCCTTGCTGACCTACCTCTGGGGCTCTGAGGGTCATTGAGACTGTGGTGGTTCGTGCCTGTAATCTCAGCACTTGGGATGCTGTAAACAAGATGATCGCTGTGAGTTTGATCTGTGTGTTGAGACCCTGTAGACCTTGTACTAAATACAAAACAAAACAAGTACCTACCTTTTGAGGTTATATATATATATATATATATATATATATATATATATATATATTGAATGTAAATGCATTTGGAAGAAAATAGATACAAAATTTCTCAAAATTTCTAATCACTTGAAATATAGGGAAAACTGTGATCAAAATTCTCAGTGACAATTGTGTTATGTAACATCATTTTTAACATATTAACATGGATATGTTCTTCAAAGTATTTTTTACAAGTTGATATTTAAGAAATTATGACTGAGCTACACAAAATTATTCAAAAATGCAAAATAAGTAATAGGTAGATAGTGTTTAATATGTCCTAGGATTTTATATGGGCTGTTTTACATGTAAGTAAATTCTAAAAAAACATCAATCTCTACCCTTATTTTTACAAATTTTTTCTTAGCAAACACAATCCCCTAGGGGGGCTGGTGTGATAGCTTAGTTGTCTAAAGCGCCTGCTAGGGGAAGCTCAGTCAGGCACGGGGACCGCAGTCTCCAACATCCCCAGCACCACATGCCTTGCCAGACCCACCCTTAAGGCAGCTGCAACTGAGCCAGGCAAAAAAAAAAAAAAAAAAAAAAAAATCCTTTCAATCCCCTAAAAGAATTTTGAAAGCCAAAACTCTAAGCCAAAGAGTAAGTGCCATTTTTAAATGGGATTATTGGGAATATCTCAAATTTCAAACATTGTAGCTTCTTGAAACAATTGTTAAATGATTTTCCTTACCTGTGTGCTTCTAATATAGAAGAAACTCAAAATAAAAGCAATGTTCGAGCTGGCTGAGGTTACACAAGCCTCTCTGCCAGCACTGCAGAGCTGAGGCTGTAGGATCACTGCATTCAGTGCCAGCCGGGCGACAGTGAGTTTAAGGCCACCCTGAACTGCACAGTGATACCCTGTTAAAAAAATAAGGCTAAATAAATAAGAGAAAGAATGTTTTAGATCTTGTATATTTTTTATAAAGAAATAAAAAGAATGGGCCAGGGAGATATCTCAGTAGAGTAAGTGCTGGCCTGGCAAGCTCAGGGTCCTGAGTTCAATCCCTGGTATCACCAAAAAAAAAAAAAAAAAAAAAAAAAAGGAGAGAATCTTTAAATTTGCATTAAAATTAGATTTATTTAATAGCACAAAAAATGAAAATCTGCAAAAATAGGTAACATAGAGCCGCAGAGATAGCTTAGTGTTCTAAGTCCCTGGCTAGGCAAGAGCAAGAAGTTGAGTTCAATCCCGAGCACAACATGCCGGGGAAGTGCCGAGACTATGGTCCCTGTGCCGGACTGAGCTTCCCCAAGCAGGCGCTTTAGACAACTAAGCTATCACAGCAGCCCCCCTAGGGGAAGTGCTGAGCCAGCCACACAAATCCCAGTGCTTGGGAGGCTGAAACAGGAGGATCACTCCAAGTCTGAGCTGCATAGTGCGACCCTGTACCAAATATAAAAAATAGTTAACATACAGTTCAGCAACATCAATCATTTTTGCTTTTTTACTAAGATATAGTCCAAGAATTAGAAATTAAAAGTAGACATTTACGAAATCTATTACAAATTTTACAATGGGTTTCTATTTAGGATATATAAGGCAATTCTTATATATCAAAAATAACAAGAGAATGCAATCTAAAACCTAGTGGAAAGTATGCAAACAGTGTATTTTGAGGAGATTAATGGAAATGTGTGTCTCATAATAAATTTCAAAAATTAATCAAGGCAGTAAAAATGCTTTAAAAAGTACAATAAATATTATATGAAAAGATGTTCAACATCACTAACTTGCAAAAGAAAAACTAATACAATAATACTTATATTCAATAAAATGACTAAAGTGAAAATCTTACGCATCGATAATGGAAAATAAATCCAACTATGATGTTGAGTATGTTCCTCATTACTGGATTCAAAGAAGCTATGCTAGGCAAACTTCAAACTTACCACATAAACCAGCAATTCCATTCATAGGTATCTATTACAGAGAAATGAAAATAGGTGTTAACAGAGATGTGTGTGTGGATATTTATTTATTGTTTAATTAATTTTACTGATACGCTTTTGATGTATATCTATATCTCTATATATAAAAGGATAGCCCTCATCAGATGGCATTTGTACCTATTTATGACATATAGTGATTCTTATTTTTTCTGGATTGACCTCCCTTCAGTCTCTTTCCTTTTTTATTTATTAAAGTTTTGTTCACATTTCCTTCCTTTTTATTCTTCTTGTTTATGCCCTTTTTCTTTCCATCCCTTAACCCTACCCACCCCCACCTTATTCCTCTTCCCATTTGAACAATATTCATTCATTCAACGGCTGCACTCATTGGCTTCAACTGCCAGCAGCATGTTTCCATTTATCAGGGAATTTGGAAATAAACGGAGGGTTATATCAGCTGGTGTGTTCCAACACGGTGTTGAAAGAAAAGAAATATTATATAAAACAGTCTATGTGCCTTTTAGAGATAGGGTGCAAACTCAAAAGTGAATGATAAGAAACCCACACAATTCCATTTATGTGAAATTCTGAAAGAGCAAAGCCATGCTAAGAGCAGCTATGGCAGGGTTTTCCAGCAACAGAAGCAGGGAGGTGGCAACCACCTGAGAAGGCTTTTCAGAGCGTGGAATTTCCGACTTCATTGTTATGTTGGAGGTCACATGTTTGTACAGTTTATTCTGGATCTCTCAAGCTGACAATATCAAGTGGGCCAAGGGCTTTCTGGCTGAGGGTTGAAGAGCTCCTGAAGAGCTTCAGGAAACCAACAGAGGATCAGTTCAAGAAGCTCGAAGCTCAGGTCCCAACCAACCAACCATGCTAAAGCCCTGGAAGCATGAGAAAAGACCCAAGCAGAGATGTGTGTTTAAAGGCTGGAGAGTATAAAAATGAGATATATAAAATAAAGCCAAGATAATAGTTGGAGCTGTAGGTGGCTCTAGTCAACAACTTCTTCAGATAATCCACTATTATTGTGGACTGCTGGACTGTATTTGATTGTTTTGTTGAGTTCAGGCACCTATAATAATTGAATGACAATGGAATACCCATCTTTGACAGGACTAAACAAAAAAAAGGGGGACACAAATGAAGAACCATTCTGTGTTTGTATAAACAGTACAGTTAGGATAAATATGCAGTACTTCTGTATAATTCTGTGAGAAGAAAGATTTGCACTAGTAGTGTTTGGACAAGATATTCTGTCAGCTTCCTGTATGATGGACAACCACTAGGAAGATAACAAGGTAGAAAGTATTAATTATTGAAAGTGTACTATAATTCAGCTTTAAAAAATAAGCATACAGCTACATTCTCTGAATTCATTGATTAGAGACATCTGCTCTAATGGTGTTTGTAAATAGAATATCAAGAATGCGTCTTGTATGACAAAAAACCACTGCGAAAACAATATGCAATGTATTGATTGTTGAATTTGTCCTGATAATCTGGTTTGAAACTGCCTCATTGCTATTTGTTCTTCAATAAAATATGAAAAATCAATTTCCAAAGATTAAAAAGCATTCTTAACACCTTTGTGCTAAGAAAATCAATTCACTGTAAGTACATAGATTTCTTTCTGAACTTTCAATTCTTTAATCTCTCTACCCTTAGCCAGTAGCACAATTTTGAATCCACAGCTAGAATGTGATTTTGAATGAGTTATTTAAGGTGTCTAAGAGACTTAGGTTTTAGGTTTGTTTTTTTTGTTTTGTTTTGTTTTTTTTTTGCAGAACTAGGGATTGAATTCAAACCCTTATGCTTGCCAGCAAGTTCTTATTCTACTGAGCTATCTCCCTGGCTCTGAGACTTAGTTTTCTAATCTATAACTTATTAGAGACTGAATAGAGAACGCAATGAAAGTTCTTAATAATGTGCCATATAGTAACTTTTATGTGTTTTAATTATTTCTATTATGGTCACTGCTAACAGAGGTAGCCCCAGACTTTAATTTCAAATTTCCATGAAATTCATTTCATTTGACCTACTTACTTTCCCCATGACAGTGGGTTCAAATATGTTTGCCTGCTTGGGAGGCAGCCCACAGAGTGCTTTGTGTAACCCAACTCTAGTTTATACCCCTGCTTCAGAGCATGTTTTTCTTCAGTGCAAACATTAACCTGTGCAAGCACATGGTTTGCAATTTTGCTGAGGAAGCCTCCTCAGAGCCTATGAGGCAGAGCCTCAGGGACATTGCACCACATTCCTGGGGGAGGGTCTTTTTTGCACTTTTCTGTGGAAAAGAGCTGAAAAACACAGTGGAGAAAAGTTACATTGTGCTGCCATTAAAGCATTTAAATGCATTGCTGCTACACAGCACGCACCTTGAAGCATTTGAATGCTTGGGAAATGCGATGAAGGCATGAAATCGTATGTTTGTCCACAGGAGCCATTTTTAGTTATTAGTAAATTTCAACATTTCTCCAGTGAACTCTCATTATTAACGGATGAGTTTTGGTTTTACTCCTATCATGTCTTTGCAGGCAAAAATGTGTCTGGAATGTTTGCTGTCAAAGAACAGATGTGAACATATTGTCTCACCCTTTTCAAAAGCTTACTTTTACTTTTTTTTTTTTTTTCAATTCCAAACAGAACAAGCTGTGAAGTATGTATGAAATTAAACTTCTTGACCAGAAAAAATAAAAACAAAAAAACTAAAGGCTGGAGAGACTAGATTCTGGTGTCCGCAGATGACAATATTATAAACTACATGTGCTCAAGAAATGCCAGCCACGTGGGTGTGAGTTGTCCCTTTCTTCTGTGTGTTTGCTGCTCTGGAGCTTCGACAATTCCCTACTCACTTATAGAAGAAATCAAAATGCATAATTTTGATAACTTTGTACCTATATTTTCAAAAATTCAAGAGACTACTGCATGTTTTGCTTATTTGGTACAATCTAGAGTGATAAATAGATGTAATTTTAATTTGATTTCTATTACAACTCATTTAATATTGATATTTAAAAAATCAATTTCATAGCTAAAAGATATATATGCAACAATCCATCTTTCCAGATGTTCTGTACTTGGGAATCTGAATGATAGAAATTTTGAATTTGATCGTATAGAACATAACACACATCCAAACATATAAATGAGTGAAAACAGTATCTGTGGCCAAAATAAATTTCTGAGTGTATATTTTAAAATTAAATGTGGGGCTGAGGATATAGCTCAGCAGCTTAAGTGCCTGTCTGGCAAGTGCAAGGTCTTTAGTTCTATCCCAGTAAAATTAAGTGTCCCTACCTCCCTCGCTCCCGGCCTCTCTTCCTCTTACCTCTCTCCAGAACTAGGAATCAGGGCTGACCAGGTAGCTGAGTGTACTACACACTAGGTTGCATGACCCTGCAGGCTGAAACCCAGGCCTGCACTGAGATGGGGCGTGGTGCTGCTTGCCTGTAATCCCAGCGTTCAGGAGGCTGAAAACAGGAGGGTCATTACAAGTCCTATCTGTGCAGTGACACCCTGCAGATCCTATACTAAATACATAAAAAATTAAAAATAAAACAGAATCAATCTCAGGAACCTGCACTTGCCAGGCAGGAGCTTGAACCACTGAGCTATGTCCAGAGTCCTCCATCAATATCTCGTGATTGCCGGATAATGTGGGAATTCTGACCACTGGCTGAGGAGGATTATTATAGCAGCTGCTACGACAGGGGAAAGGTTAGGGTTAGCAGTGATGCCAACCAGGCACCCGTGAGACCATCAGACATAGAAGAGTTTGACCTTCATTTAGAATAAACACAAGCAAATGTGTTCACATATTATGTCAATTGTAAAAATTGTTGGTCTACCTTGTATAAATGCAACAATAAAATTATTATTTAGGAGACAGATATATTAACAGTTGGATTATTTTCATAAGAATATGGAAATATCATGATACACATACCTTGAAGTAGAATTCCAAAAATGAAAGTTTTGATAAATTTCTGGCATTGATGCTGAAATTGAACTTTGCAAGAATATAAAATTGGTTAAAGATTTACATTTTATTTTGAAAAAATCATCTATTTCAGTAATCACTTGATAATAATTGTTTAGTAACAATTAGTAATTATTTAGTAACAATTTCAATAACCACTTTTAATATTAATAACATTACTTTTGATGATATAAAATTTAGACTGATATCTTTATTTATATGTGTGTGTACATTTACCAAAACTAAATTAAGATTTAATTTATATTTTAAAGAAAATTCTTATTTTAAGTGGACTAAATTTGATTAGTTCATAAAATGGATAAAATGTGTCTCAGTTAAAAATGTTCAAGTTAGTCCATTTCAGTTAATTACTCTGTACAATACTTTCAAAAGCAATTTCTAGAAATAAAATATTTTGTAATTGTACGAGCAAGCAGAATAAAATTATTTAAATAGATTGCAAGAAATGTAACCAATTTTATAGCAAATGTAACCAATTTTACATTCTTGTAAAGTTCAATATCAGTATCAATTCCAGAAATTTATCAAACCTTTCATTTTTGGAATTATATTTCAAGGTATTTGTTTCATGATATTTCAAAATCATCATCCTATGAAGATAATCCAACTGTTAGTACATCTGTCCCTTCAATAATAATTTTATTATTGCATTTATATAAGTTAGGCCAACAATTTTTATAGTTGGCATCATATATGAACACATTTATTTGTTTTTATTCTAAATGAAGGCCGAACTGTTCCTGTCCTCATGGGTATAATGGGCCTGGTTGATTTCACTGCTAACCCTATCCTCTCCTCAGGGATCAGAGTGTAGAGGCAAAGTGAAAGGAGTATTTCACAAATGTGTTAAGTTAATGTTTGGCAGAGCAAAAAAAATAATTTATAGGAAAAAACCCACATGCTCATCATACCCACAGCATGAGGCCCACTTTGGTCACAAAGCCATGAATAACCTGAAATAAGGTCTGTCATAGTGTGTCTTAAAACATTAATGTCATTTGATCGAAGTTTCCAGGACAGCAGCTGCCTAGCTAGAGATCAGCTATCTTCACCTCCCTGGACAAGTGCCTGCAAAAAGGATGGGTCTTCTGGTGGCTCCTCTGATAACTTTGGATGCCATCCTCTAGATAGGAGTGGAGAGCTGAGAATCCCCACAGACACAGGAAAGAAAAACTCCAAAAACCCCAGCCTACTAGAAAAGAGCAAAATGGTTCATTCATTATTTACCAGCCCTGGTAAAAAATCTCTTTTGTGCTAAAGGATCTAATGTACCACATAAGGCAGCAAGAATGGGTTCACTGAGGTCTTGGTAGCACCACAAAATACTTTTTCCTTCTTTGTTAAATGGTTGAGGACTAGGGATGTAGCACAGCAGCACAGCGCCTGCCTGGAAAGCGTCCAACTCCCTGTTCCAGAGGGGGGGAAAAAGGAAATTTAAAAGGTTAAAACCAATGTGTGTAATATCTGTTCAAAGGAAAACTTGTAAATTTAAAATCAGTCAGGACATCATAGGTTTATTTGACTATAGGGCAATACCTTTCATGAAAATTTCATTTGCTAATTCATACTATAAAAACAGTTGGATTTTTCAGATACCGTAGTCCTACTGCTTTCATTTTAACTTGTGACTACAAAACTGATTTGGGGAAGAGTGATAATTTACATTGAATCTTTCATGAAAACTGCCCTTTTCGTCTCAGGAAATCTAACATAAGATTATAAAATACTTTGAAACACTAAATTAAAAATGGTACACAAGGGCCAGCCAAATAGCTCAGCAGATTAGAGTTCCTGCAAGCAAACACAGGGGCCAGGGGCTTGATCCCTGGGCCTGCCATATCTCCCCGGACCCCCTGGCTGGCTGAGACAGTGTTTGAGACTGGGCAGGCTAGCATGACCGTGTAATCCCAGGACTTAGCAGGCTATAAACAGCTACAAGTCCAATGTAGTAGTGAGATCCTGAATACCCGGTATACTGCTAAAATACAGAAGAAAAAATGATGGACATATTTATCCATACCTAATCTCAAGATAACTCATTAAATGAGGTATCATTTCTTGTGATGTTTCCTAATGTATTTTAATTGAATTTTCATTCTCTGATGTTTCTACATTAAAAAGTACATTACTCTGTAATTTAATTTTTTGAGTTATTAAATTTTTGCGTAATTTAATTTTTGTTTATTTTTGAGATGAGAGCTTCCTCATGGAGTTCAGAATAGCATTGAACTTATAGCAATCCTCCTGCCTCAGCCTCCCAAGTGCTGGGACTCTAGGCATATGCCATGACACCTGGCTGTGCTCTCTCATTTGAAAAACAATTGCAAACAGAGCACAGATATTAGAGCTAGTATACTTACCATGTTTTATTAAATCTGAAAAAGAGCAAGAAAGGAAAGTCTTCGAAAAAATGATGATAAAGTAATCATAGCGGTATTTGTATTGAGTTTTTCTTGGAAAACATTGTTTAAGTTCCACTAATTATTACAAAGTTATTTTAAGTTTTAAAAAATGCTAGTATTTTTGCCAGAGTTGGGATGTGATGTTTCAGTTGAGAGCATGCTTTATTGGATAACATTTATTGATGCCCAAATCCAAAACTATATTAGATTTTCAATAATTATTACAGCCTATTTAAAGCTATAGGTAAGCTTTCTAAAGTTCTGATAGTTGAACTATTAAAGACTAAAACTAATCCTTGTTTCAAAAATTTTCAACTAATCATTTTTAATAAATTATCAGGACTGTTAATGCTTTCATTAAATACATGAAATATTGCATATGTGGGAACATCTTATAATAAACCTGTCAAACTCTAGCAATAGTAATTATTAAATGAAAAAATAAAACAAAATTGAAGAATGACCTTGACTTTTTACAAAATGCTAGAGAAAAAGCAGTCAGAAATATTTCAAAATAGATTCCCCTTCCTTTAAGAGTACCACAAATCTACCTGTCACCTAAGAGCAACAGACTATAGGTTTTGACAAATATTTTATAAAAGGAGCAGAAATGTTGGCTGTGGATACAGAGAAAGAATATAACGTTAAAAGACTTATGGCCTACTTTTATAATTATTTGCTTTGAATTGGACATAGTTTTCATTATCAAAATATCCGGTAGAGATGTGAGCCAGACTTTTAACCAAGAAATAAACTTATTTTTATGAGGTTCTTCTCTTTCAGTGGAAAACACTCGCATTCATATTTATCCTCAGAGTCCAACTACAAAGCAGGGTTCAACTGACTTAAAACATAATGTCAGCAAGGCTGAGCAATAGTTTGTTCTGTGCTGTAAATATGAGCTCGAGCTCGAGCTCATATTTACTGCATTGGAATGTCTTATTCATGATGAAGGATAGTTAAACAAGGAGAAAGATTTTCAAGTTCATTTGCATGTACAGAAACTTCAAGGAAAATGTCTATCATTCCACATCTCACACTCCATTTATATTTTAGAGGGGCTATGAGAAGAATTCTGGGCTTAACTATAGCCACTTGGCCATGCAAATCTCAGGGCAATCTTGGAAATGGCTAGTGAATTTGAAGTCCAGAATTTGAGAGTTGTGCACAGATCTGCTTTAGAAAGTTGATTGACAAACTCTTATTTCTCTGATATTTAGTTTCATAATTTATAAGCGATAGTAAGAAACCTACCTTTTAGAGTTGTGGGAATTATAAGAAATAAAATTTCTCGTGCATAAAATCTAAAATTATAGGTCTCTTTTCATGGTATTATGACTATAAACAATACAAATTCACAGGTTTATTAGAGAATGCTGTTATATTAACTATGGACTGAAAATAAAGTTGATAGAACTTAATAAAAATGTACATAAATCAAGCTAACTAAATATTGCTCTGATATAAAACAATGGTTTAAATGTAAATTGTGCTAATATTTATTCTCCTTACTTCAAAATCTTATGCAGTAAAGGAAGAGGTAGAAATTTGCACATTCTTCAAAGAGTTCATTAAAATAAAAGTAATAGCCATTATACCATCAACCAGGTATTGAATGTTTGGCAAGTGCCCTTCTCTACTTCTCTATGTGTCCTGTCCATTGTGTTGCTATTTCTCTGCCAGGGAGGGTTTGGGCTTTCACTCATTGCCAATGGCTATTTTTTCCTGACAGAGAACTTACTTTGAGTTAAGTTGGAAGAAACATTCATAGCTTTCCCTGTTTCAGGGATATTCCATGGGTGATAAACTAATGATTAGAAATTACATTCTTAAGGATATTTTCTCTGTGTTCTCATTAAATTGTTATTACAGACCTCAATAGTATATATTTTTTGTTGTAATAACTTCTAGTTGACAACTCTACAAAGAAAACACTGACATTTCATAACATATTAATACTTTCAAACTCCTGGATTTCAAACACATACATATATTTATATGCTATTTATTTGTTTATGCATTAATGTATTTGGAAAGCAGACATGTAGATTAAAACTCAATTATGTCTCAGCCTTCTTTTAGTCTTTGGGAACACAGGAATGAATGTCATTGTTTTCATCTAGTCTTCTCAAATTATTACAGGTTAAAAACTTGTCCTTCAATTTATTTTGAACTCTGCCACAAGACTTATTTCCACAGTTTCTTCTGTGAAGAATACTATGTTTTACATAGATTAAAATACAGAGTCCTGTTCTTGCCCAGAATATAAGATCAATTGTAATTTTAGACCTACAGGGGATTATAGGTGTTTTCTGTTTTAATGCTCCATATTCCAATTTATAGCACTGTTTACCCAATTTTACTACCTAGAGGGTTGATATTTATGGGTCATTCCTATTATTTTTTGAGAAAAGTGGTTCTTAATCTCAGAGGGTGTAGTAATGCATAGCAAGAGTTCACATAAGACTGGTTATATTTGAAAATGGACTGAGTTAAAAGGCTGTGCACATACAAAGCAATAGTGTTTGGGCTTTGTTTTAAAAAGAAATCTTGATAAATTCCAATTCTTTATCTTAAGATTGACCATCTGGAGCAATTGACCAAGTATTTCAGCTTTAGTGCTTTTATGCATAACTTCGTTACTTTTAAGTGGGCATGAGTGCTCAGTGAAACTCTCAACTTGCAAAAAGTGACAAGTGACCAGACTCAAATTACCAGCTCTATGATCAGGTAGCCGTGCTTAGGAGAACTGAGCGCTGCGGGTACCTCCACTGCAAAACACGAGGCTGGATTGCTTTACAGTACAACGTGTGAAGTATAAGCGTGATAAGAAATCTTACCTTTCTTTGCTTTCTGTTCCATTTCATAAGATGAGCTACGTCGTGAAGACATCTCTGAATTGAGCTCCTTTAGAGAATCAAACAGATCGATCATGTCTATAGAGACTGACTGTGGGTAAATGCTTAAAATTAAGTTAAATATTTCCTTTCTATCCAGAAAGTGTTACTATTTGGTCTTTGTATTCCATGCTCACAAGTCCTTAAATTTGTTTTGCAACTAGAACTAAACCTACAGGATTTACCTGAGAAAGTAACTTGTCCAAATTAGACATTAAAATGTCTTAAAATAACAGCAGACATAATCCATCAAATATGTGTTTTATTTAAGAATTTTGCTGCATATCATGTGTCATATACCATGGAGTAGCTGGGAAAAAAAGTGTAGCATTTAAATCTATACCTCAGTGTAGCTCTGTGGTAGGAATTATTTCTGTTTCCTTCATCACTCCTTTAAAGATTATTGTTCTGTTTGTCATGACCTGTACAATTAGGTTATTATTGGGGCTCTGAACACTGAAAGGACAGTGGTTCATGAATGACCAAACATTTAGAGTGACCTCAAAGCTATGGTTTAATGAATTACCACCCTTGAATTAGGACACATAGACATTGATTGTAAAGCTCCCGCAAGTCTTTCAGGGTTGAATGACAAAGACGAGGAAGTTGGAGAAGAGTGAGTGCACATGACATTTGTACAGGCTTCAGTCCAGGCAGGATTACCTTTGAGATAAAAGAACAGGAATCTGCTAAATATGTTTTCTGTTTTTTATTTATTTATTTTTTTTCATTTTAATGGGAAAAAAGATAAAACAGCTATGAAACAGTTTAAAAACAGGTTAGTAGGGCAGTTACAATAATTAATACCTTGTGTATTGTTTTCTTCACTGTAGTGATACAGAGGACAAGAGGCAGACACGATATTTTGTATAAACAACATTAGTATAAACATTTCTTCCCAATGAACTAAGACAAAGTAGATGCATATCTATCCTGTCCATCTTGTGTATACATATATATTTTTTTATTTCTTTTTTTCATAACAAACAATCCTTTATTTTTATTTTCGCAAAGTCATTAACATGTGACACTTGCTTACATACCCACTAATATCTGACCTTAACCAGACAGGATGTTTATCTTGGGGGGTGAGGGCTAACTTGTTTTCTTTAGGCACAGAGGCTAGTCTCACCTACACATTTGATTTTCTAGTGGCTCCCAATATATCCTCCTTTTTTTTTTTTGTCAGAGATGGATGTTCCACTGCAGTCAGAGAAACTATATTTGGAGAAGCCTTTAAAGAATCTTCATATTTGCTGCCAGTCCAGATATTGTAGGTAATTGAATTTAGCAAAATAACCGAATATAGTCAATAGTCCATAATAATAGTGAGTTATCAATACAACTATCAATTTGCAGAAGTTGTTGACTTGAGCTTTTTATAGTTCAGCATATTAATACAGCTTTACTGTTTATACCTTGTATTTACACTATTCTGCTGGATGGTTAAGACCAAGTTAAAGCAAGACCTATAACTAAATGTGTAACTTGCTATCTAACAAGGTCAGTCAAATCCACTCAAGATGTATTCTGGAACCATGTACTGCACCTTGTAGATCTCTTGTCAGTGTCAGCCATCTAGTTGAGTCATGGGCATTGCTTGACCACTTTGCTCTCTGTGAAAGCTTGAGAGAATTTTTTTCTCTCTAGATGACTCTCCTTAGCTACACTATACATCATTGATCACTTTCCTCTGTGGCCCCATAATCCCCTTGATCAGAAAATTTGGGACATCACTGAGTTACAGGAGGTCACCGCAGAGCTTCTTTTATGTCCTGAGTCTTCACTGACCTTGAAGGGTGGGGCTAAAATATTGGCTATCCTTTTATGTGTTTAGTACAGGTTCTGCAAAGTCTCACTGTACAGATTCTGTAGTGATTCTTCTGTTTTCAGCCTCCCAGTCACTGGGATTATAGGCACTTGCCACCATGCCAAGTCTCAATCTCAGTCTCAGTGTGCCCTGGAGATGAGGCTGGCATGGCACTTCTGGGGTTGAACCTGTATGTTACACTCTGTCTAAGCCTGTGCTTTAGTCTGTTGAGGTATCTGGCTGAGCTATTTTTGCATTTACTTTCTTTTTTAAAAGAGTGTCTCATTTGTCTTGAACTCACTATACAACCCCAGGTTGTAAACAAATATTTTCTAAATGCTGTTGATTATGCTTGGAAAGATTGTGACACAGAGTGATATCTCCTTGCCTTATCATCACATATCTCTATGTTTAACCATACTATGCACTTATTGAGCAGTCCGCTTCCTCAGGTCATGAAGTCAATATGAGCATCAGTTACTTCTTCCATTTTACTTCCCCAGCTAAAAGCAGAAAAACGTTTTTAGGGTGGGAGTCCTTTAGCAATTACTTCCTTTCTCACTTTACTCTTCTCTGAAATATTATTGTGATTCATGTAGGTTGAGATTTATGAACATTCTATTCACCCTCCTTTTCTATTCCCTATGAACTAAATTACCCTTTCCTATCTGTCTCTTCCCTTCCCTCTTTTTATGAGTTTTCCAGTTGGTCTTTGCTTAAATGTTCTTATTAAACCAGTGCAGCAGATTTTTCCTAGTTTTAAGATTTTAGGAAAGAAAAAGATGATTCAGATATTCAATTCACTTTTCTGAACATTATTGTAAATTTGAGACAAAAATATCCATCCATTTGAATTATGTATCAACACACACATGCTTTAAAGTCTAGGATTCTCTCTTTCTTAATTATATTAAGCTTTATATTAAAGCTATTTTATTTACAATGAAATTGATATTTTCTACAAATGTCTGCTGGTTTTTAATTTACACAAGTATAATAAATGCCCTTGGAATTTACTTGGCCAAAGCTAGATTGTCCTGATGCATGCTGGTCCCTTCATTTCTCGACTTGCCCAAGTTGTCAGAGGAGCAGGAGAACTGTAGCTCAAATTCTTTTTTAAAAGCTCTCATTAGAATTTATATCATATTGATTCCTAAAAAATAACAAAATAAATTTATCATATCACTCAAAAAAGAAAATGATTAACATATCCTTCATAATGTAGCAAATAGTTACTTAGGAATATTATATTTATATATGTTTTGCTTAGAATTCTTTAGTATCCATAGAATTCTTTGAAAGTGTATTATTTTAGCATTGTTAAACATGTTAGGTAAAGATCATATCATTTACCTATTAAAAGTAATTTAAATTGGTGAGCGTTGTATTTTTTGAAAAGATAAAAGTGAGATTTAGAAAGTATAGGTAACTTAGTGTAGTCTAACACAACTTGGGGAGGGAATCTTGAATAAAAATCTGGCTAAATAATTTTTTAAAAGCCTAAAATGGAAACACAGCTTTGTTATTATGGAGAGGAAGGTGAATTGAAGGGAATAGAGGGGACTGAGAAAAAAAGGATCAAAATATGTCATGAAAAAATATGTGCATGTTCTCCGTGATGAATATGATTATTATGTGTATTCAAAATGTACCAATAAACTTAACAAAAAGTCTAAGCCCTATGCACTTTATATAATGTGCTGTTTAGTAATAAGTTTACAATTTAAAGTGGTATCATTTTCTTTAAAATTTTTAATTAATCCTATGACTCTATTTGGAATGTCCAAATTCTATTCGTCCTTAGTAGTTTGAAAACAAATGATACATCTAACAAATCTATGAATAAAGGATAATAGACTCCCGCCATTCATTGACCTTAACCTTGGATTGCCACCTAAATGTAATAACAGAAAATTCATTTTCCTATATCTCCATCTTCAGGCTAATTCTGAAATGGAGTTCAAACTGTTCTTCAGGAGCTTCACATGGTCATCCAGAAACAAATATAATGTTATCTGTAATGTCAGGAATTCCCTAAAGCAGCACAGGACAATCTTGTAGCACCACACCCTGGACACTTTGAATACTCAACAAAAGGAAGCTATTTCTTTATTTTCTCATACTTACATTTTTCACAAAATATATAAAACTTTTTTAATTCAAGACAGAATATACAATTACATACACCCAAAATTTTTAATGAATTCTGTTCATATTTACTGTTTGATAATATTGTCTTTCTGTTTTCATTTTAAGCTGAGCTAAATTAATAAAACTAGTAGACAAAATACATCTACTTTCAAATTATATCTCACTTGTAAAGATTTCAAAGTTATTTTGACAAATTGGGAGCTATCGTTTGTGCAGTCTGACTTCTTTTTCTGTTCTGAGATAAACATGTCGACATTACTGGGACAGTTGCGAATCTCATGCCCGCCTGTGTCCCTCCAGGCTAGCTGTAGAGCTCTTCTGTGAGCTATGTCTCCAGCTTGTAGCAAAAACATTGTCCCTGAGAGCCCTGGGGTTCACCACGGAAGGATAGTATGGATCTCTTTAAAGTTTAGGAAGAATAAGACAGTGTTTGTGATGAGGGAATAAAAAATATTCATTTTTCAGGACATGAATTGGACTGAAATCTTCCACTGTCATGTAGTAATGTTTCTAGTATACACTCAGGCAGCCCAGTGTCCCTTAGTATGTCCATCCCCTAACTTTCCATTTCTCTACAGCTGTTGCAGATGTGGCACACAGTGCTCAGATCCATGATGTTTGTCTGCTCAGTCGTTTCTCCAGTACACTCGGACGTCTGACATGTACGGTGAATTTATCTCTGTCACACTGCCAGACACAAAAAGGAGAGTACAAAGGAAATGAATATAATCTTCTGGGGTCGTGCTGGTGTTAAGATGTTTCAAGGAATCTTCTTCTGATTAATAGCTTTTTTCTGTGCTTTAGTTTCATAGTAGTGTTATGATTGCAATTTTGTTAGGTAAACTGGCTGAAATATTTTTTTGAAAATGTAAGGATCTCAATGTGGGATATCTAAGAAAAGTCATCAGACATCTGTATCTTTATTATTTTGAATAATTATGCATTACCTTAAATTTAAATCAAAATGGTCCATTTTAACATAATTATATCACAATGGCAATGAAGGCTAGTTAATACAAGAAAAATTTGCACCAATACCATTTAGTCTAGGATATTTAATTTATTTATTTTTATATTTTAGTATATCTATTGGAGGTATAATTGATGTATAAAGAAATAGTCATCTTTACTTTTTGACATCTAATGAGTTTGGACATATACAAACACTCATGATATCATCTACAAAAACAGTGCTATGAACAAATTTATCACCTGACAAAAGTCTCTTTGTCTAATCTTTACTTCCATGTGACAAGAACCTTAATAAGACATCTATCTTTGCAGGAAATTTTAAAGAGAGCAGTGTTATTTTCTGACTTTGGGCAGTATGTTACAGAACAGATGACTAGAATTTATTCCATTTAGTGTAAATCAAACTGTATGACCATTGAATAACTTCTTAGTCCTTCACTGCACAATTCATAATGCCTACTGCTATTCTCTGATACTATTATTTGTACTTTTATAAATATCACATATAAATGGAGTTATACAGTGGAATCACCACAGTAGATAACTAGAAATTAAGAGTAGAAGGAAAGTTGAAAAATTTACAAACATGGAAAATTAAATAATGCACAATGAAATCACTTGCAGAGAAAAAGAAACTTTTAAAAATCAGATATCTTGTGACAAATCAAAATTAATATTCGACATACTTAAAGTTTTAGTGTGCAGCAAAAGAAGGCCAAGAGGAAGATTATGTGATAAATGTCTCTGTACAAAGAAAACTCTCAAATTACATTTTTATATTTCTCTCAAAACTAAGCAGATTCTGTGAGGAAATATAAATATTTTGTGAAGAAAGTGCACCACCTGTGAAAGAACTGACCAACCTGCTCATTGCCATGGGCACAACTTGCTCACAGCAGCAGGACTTGACAGTTCCCTTTGCAGACATATTTGTCTGGTTTACTCCAAAGATTACATGTTCCTTATGGTAAGTGTGGGATGTGGTGAAGACAGCTCTGCTCACAAGAGAAAGCATCAAGAAGTCAATGCTAATACTATTCAGATCTGGCGGGGCACATAGGCTATATCATAACAGAAACATGAGTATCTTGTGTGCCTCACACGATTGATTCTGAGTTCCCTCTACCACACTCTGATTGGTGGTGAAGATTCTCTGCAAGCACATTTTGGTTGAGATCTGATGTGCCCACTCTGCAATTAGCTTTGTCTTTTGTCTCCATCATTGTTGGTCTTATATAACCCTGTTGTTGCAAGACTGCTGCCGAATCCATTTAGGAAGAGTTACCCCCAACACAGATAACTGGTCACCCAGACTTGCGTAGAGAAAAAATGATGTTAAGATAGTGTAATGAGTCTCTCTGTTCCTGATGTTTCTCTTCAACAATTCTCGACCCACCAAACTACACTGTGGTCCTTGGCAGTAGTACCTGTTTTTCCTATTCAGAATCGTGCCCAATCTCTTTCCTTTGGCTATGTTTTAACTTCAATGGCATTGATACTGAACTTCCCATCATATTGGATAGAACATTTTATCATTAATCATAACCAAATTAACACAAGTCATTACATAGTTTGATTATAAAAGTAATTTGCAAGTCATTCATCTCCTTATCAGTGCACTCCAGAAATTTTAATATTTTGCAAAACACATTTATATTGTGGGAGCACAGCAGCTGTTTATCTCTTCTGAGCGAGGTAACCATATGCGTAGGCATCAGGAGGTAAGTTTGTTCCCAAATTTAATTGCTCTTGAAAAAAATTTTACAAGAAAAAGAATATTTTTGTCAGAAAAGCATATTTAAGCAAGTAAACAAATTTTTATTCACTTCTCTTAAAATGAAGCATTTAAAAATCATTTCACACATCACTCTACAGATTGTGTTTTTGTTATTTTCTTAAATACAAGATAAAATACATATTTCATCAGAAAACAATTATGAAACACAAACTGTAGGGAAAGAATTTTATAGAATTACATTTTATTCAGTGCATCAAAGAAACTGAAGAGAGAAACTACATCAGGACCTCTTAATATTGCAATTGCAACCATCAAAAATCTCAAATTAAAGACAGGGATGGAGGCATTCACCCTTAATGACAACACTCTGGGAGCCGGAAGGGAGAGGATTGTACATTTGACCATAGACAGGGCTCCTTACAGACTTAGCAAGATTCTGTCTGAAAAAGAAACATTAAGTAAGTAAGTAGTAAATAAATAAATAAATACATAAATAAATAAATATTGGACTTCAGGTATAGATCAATGTGAAGGCCCTGGATTGATTTATCTGTCTGTCTATCTATCATCTATCTATCTATCTATCTATCTATCTATCTATCTATCTATCTATCTATCTATCTATCTCTATTAATGTATTTAGTACAAAGTCTACAGGGTCTCACTATACAGGTCATACTGAGAGTGATCATTCCTGTTTTTCAGCCTCTCGAGCACTGGAATTACAGCTGCACACCACTTCACCCGGTCTCAATCACTGCTTCAGTGCACCCCGGGGGATGGGTCTGACATTTCAGGCCAGGGATCAAACCCCTGGTCCCTGCATCTGCCTAAGCAGCTGCTTTAATCTGCTGAGCTATCAAGAACAGAGAGACTCAATATACTATCATCATTTGTTCTCAACACAAGTCTGGGCAACCAGTTATCTGTGTTGGAGTTAACACTTCCTAAATGGATTCAGCAGCAGTCTTGCAACAGCTGGGTTATATAAGCCCAATAATGATGGAGACAAAAGAGAAGGCTAATTGCCTATGGCCCTAGATTTAGTATTGAGGGAAAAAAAACCCTCTCAAAATGAGAACCTAAGTATTAATTGAATTGAATCATGGCACATGTCTTATTAATTTAAATTAACAGGATGAGTTAACTTATTATAAATATATATTTGTATTATGTGTATATGCAGGGAAGTTCCAATAATATATTTATAGCACTCTAAAACTCTTCATGTTTGCTAATTAATTCCTTCAAAAATAGCAAAAAGTACAAACAATATCTTTTGACAATTTTAGGAATGAAAACTTTAAAAAAGTATGTAAAATAGTAGGAAACTTTCCAAGTCATAACATGTTATGATTTTTTAAAAGCACTTTTGGTGTATTTATTAGAACAAATACTACATGCATATGGTACAAAATCAGAAATATGAGAGGCAATAAATATTTTCAGTCTTGTGAAATGAAATGAATGAATAAGACAAGCTCTTCGGTGTGATCCCTGTACAAATGAAAAGGTAAACAATTCCAGCACTCATTGGCAAAAGTTAAACATTGCTATCCTGAATGAATTCTTGCTGAGTTGTAATGTGCTTCCATTCTCCCACTGACTTCTCTAGAAGTACCAATTCTGACTGGTTTGTCATGAGCATTTTCATATGAATACTTACATGAATAGATTATCTGTTTAGGTGACCTTTGAGAAATTACAAAACATGTCTATAACATAGTTTCCAAGGTGATAAACTGGTCAAACAATCTAGAACTAGCTGAGTTTTTTTTTCTAATAAAAATAAATTGCCTTCAGTTATTGCTATATTGCACCATGCTTTGTTTTTTAGTTTGATGATTGTAGAATTCATTCATATCCTTGTTGGTATATTCATACTTACAGTTAGCAGTCTCATAGTATTATATGGTGTGGGTGTACCAACATTTATTTTACATACCTTTCAACTTTTAAGACAATACATTGATTAGTTCAATTGTGTTAAACTGGTGTGTTGTAATGTGTTTCTATAATTTTGCCATCAATATGCATGACTATAAAAGCTATTATAGTATCTTCTTATATCTGCTGTTTTACAATACACAGACAACTTACATGCTCACATTAAAAAGGTTTTATGGTACTGATATTTTACATTGATCAGTTTCTCAAACCCAGTTATTGACCAAGGTAGAGGGAGAGAGAACAGTACAATCATCTGCTCACTTAATCCATTTGTTTTGGTTACTTTTATTGCTGGGACAAAGTACCAAACACTGAAAATTAAGGATGGAAAGTTTATTTAGCTCATAGGATATGGAGGTTTTAGTCCACAGATGGCTGGTTCCAAGACAGAGTGTCACATGACAGAGGCAGCAGTCCATAGCAGTGGAATACAACAAAGAGCAAAGGGAGAAGCAGCAGCTCAGGCAGCCGGCAAGCCTTTCTCCCCTCCTTATATCGCATGTGGATTACCATTCCCACGTGGGTGTAGCAGTCACACCATAATCCCCACATTGGATCATGCATTATTCACAAACTCTGAAAGCTGCCACAAAGACAACTTGAGGCTTTGTGAGGACAACTAGACAAAAACAAATACATTCTTCACCTGGCCCCCCAAACATTCATGCACATCCCTTTGCAAAAAAGGCATTTTAGTCCATCTCTAAGATTTGTCAAATTCCTACAGTTTCAACATTGCTGGAAATTTTAATTCCCAAGTCTCCTCTGAGACAGAAAGCAAACTCTTAGCTGTGAGCGCCTGTACAAATGAAAAGTTAAACACTTCCAGCACTCATTGGCAGAAGTAAAACATTGCTATCCCAAAAAGTACAAATAGCAGAATATAAAGCATTGGAACAAAATCAAGCCCAAACTATAGAAGGTCAAACATCAAGTCCTATAGTTCCATTTTCAACATCTGAAGCAATCTGTGGCAAATTGTGAGCTTCATGTGGCTCCACACGTATGGCATTTTTAGTGGTAGCACCCATGGCTTTTCTGTTAGCCCTGCTTTGCTCCCTCCTTACAACTTTCCTTAGATGACCCGAATTCTTGGCTTTTGCTTCACACACTACTACTCTCAGGGGCACATTGCTTGGCCTCCCAGGCCTTCCTTTAAAATCTAGGTGGAAGCTTTTTTAAACTATGAACTCTTACATTCTGTATGTAGGTAAAACCAATGTAATGTGGTTGATGTCAAGTTCTTCTGCCAGCTGGAGCAGTAGCCGGGTTTTCTTCTCCCCTTATTATAGGTGTCCAGTGCCTCAATTCCTGAGCACCCTCATTCTGAATAACAAATTCTCCGTGCTGCCACCATTCTGGAAGCTGGTATGGCTGTTGCCTCCATTTAGGAACATGGTGTTGTGTGGCTCTCCTGAAAACACACTTTTTCAATTCTGAGGCTAAAAAGGGCAGAGATTTGCTGCTGATTGAGATTATCTAAGGTCATCTTTTATAGTCTCCTGTTTCTTCTTGGCAATGGAGATCCTCTAAGCTGAATCTTTGCAGCAAATAACTTTTATTAGAACTTCCTTTCTGAATAAACTCACAACATTTAAATCATCCTGTTAGGCTCCTTACACTTGATTCTTCACCTAAATCTGTCTAAAGTCCCAAACAATATCTATATCAAGGCCTCAATGTTCGACTGCTTTGAAGTTTCTTCTTCCAGATTAACCAGTCTGCCATGCTTAATCTCAGGATCAGGCAAAGTCTCTGGGCATGAGCATAACGCAGGCAAACTTTCTTCCAGGCCACAACACACATCATTTGGAGTCCAACAACCAATGCAGTTCTTCTTGCCAGCAGAAACCTCCCCAGTCTGGTTTTTACAGACGAGATTTCTTTCACTATTCTGGTCTTCTGAGCTCTGATCAGAATCTCCCATAAGAATAGCTGAAGGCATTGTAGTGCTTTTCTTTCAGGTGACATTTCAAAATCTTCTCTATCTCTTCCCATAAGACATTTCCAAAGACTCTTGAACAACATGGTCAGGTATAGTCAAAGCAGTGACCCCACTTCGCGGCACCAAATTCTATTTCAATTATTTTTTTTATTGTTGCTGGGACAAAATGTGATAAAAATAATTAAGGAAAGATTTGTGTAGCTCACAACTAGTGTAGGTTTCTATCCATACTTAGCTGGCTCCTAGGCAGAGTGGCACATGGCAAAGAGCAACAGTTCATGACAGTAGAAAACAGCAGAGGACAATGGGAGGAGTAGCAGCTGTGATAACAGCAAGCTTCTTTCCCTTGCTTATATTCTGTGAAGATTACCTACTCCCGGCAGCTAACATACACAGGGCTGGGGAGATAGCTCAGAGGTCTAAGTGCCTGCTTGGTAAGTGTAAGGACCTGGATTTCATGCCAAGCTGCCCAGGAACCCTGGGAACACTATGTTGGCCCAGAAACTAAGTAATACATGTTTTATTTATTTATTTATTTATTCATTTATTTAGAATACTTATTTCAAGTATGGTTAAACTGAAACATTTTGAGGTTACAAAACCTCTGAAGATGGCACTAATAATCCAGTTACTGTTCATCTAATCAAACATGACATTTAACTGTTGCATCTCTAACCCTATTTACATCTCAAGATGCATCACTCTTCTGCATTTTCTTGTTATTTCTCTCCCTTCTACATATACATTTTTACTGCAATAATCAATAGCTATGTTTTGAAAAAGTTTTTGTTATTGTATTGTTTCAGCTCTCATCAATAAAATATTTAATATGCCAAATATTGTTCTAACTAAACCCAGAACATCAATTCCATAGGGCAAATGATAAGACAGATATTATTTTAGATGTCATACATATGACATTAAAGGAAAAGAAAGTTTAAAGCACCGATTCATATCCAGTACGTGACAAAGTTGCAAGCAAGTTTGTCTCCGGTGTTCACGCTGATCAAGCCATGCGTACACGTGCACTGACCCCACGTGTATGTGTCCAAGCCCTGCTTTCCTGGTTTTCACTCTTTCAGTTCCTCTCAGCCTGTAATTATTGACATGTATTGAGCACTCTTTCCACAATGTCAAACCCAGTGGTTCCCTGTGGCTTAGGCTGCCATCGTCCTTTCACAGCTCTCCAAACTATATTTAAGTTTCTTGTCCGATTTTATGATTGGTAAACTGCTTGCACCTCCTGCATATCTTAAAATCCACTCTCCCTAGAACATGAAATGTGATGATTTAAAAATATGTTGAAAGCCATACTACTATTTTTTTTCTCCAAAGGACCCTCCATGTTGAAATTAAAATAAAGCCCACATTTCTCTGCCACTTACATGACTCCAGCTTATCTAGGCCCACTGGTCTGTCCAAGCAAGGGCCCCAGGCTGGGTGGTCCACTCAACTCCATTCCCATAGTCTTCCTTCTCCTGGGCCACACCACACCTCCCTCTTCATTCTCTTAGTTGCATATTAGCTTGGAGCAGGAGCACTGTTCTTCTCTTACTGCCTCAGTGTGATATTGCAGAATGCACCACACAACCTGAAAGATATATAGGCTAAGGTCCTGTTCTCTAAAACTGAAGAAAGAATTTCAGGAACAATGGAGAATAAGGGTAGAATATATTTATCGAAGTGAAAAAAAAAGCTTCTATCCAAGAGAGGGACAGAAGGGAACCTAAGTGTGTTGCCAATGAATCTGCCTATTTATTTACTTATTTATTGGGTATAGGGTCTTGCTACTTAGCTTGGATTCGTGTCTTAGCCTCCCCAGAGCTGGGATTAGAAGTGTGTTCCAACATGTCTGGTTTCAGTGGTGGGCTTGGTTTACCTGTGCTCCAGAGTATGTATGGCATGCAGTATGGGGATAGAACCTGGGTCCTGCACTTACCAGGCAGGTGCTTAGTCTGCTGAGCTTCTCTCCAGCATGAATCTACCTTTTCTTTTTGGCAGAACCTGGGATTGAACTCAGGCCCTTACGCTTGCCAAGGAAGTGTTTGTTCTACTGAGCCATCTCCTTGGCCCCAAATATACCTTTTTGCAGGAAATTTTGTAGAGCAAAACCAGGAGATGAGGCTAGTGAAAAACATGGGAACTTTCTAGGTGGACATGAGTTGTCCACCAATTACAAACATAATTGCTCAGGTAAAATTGATTAAATCAGGATCAAATGGGGAGGCCAATCATGTGGTAAGGAAGCATGAATACAGAACAGGGGCTTTTCCTGCAGGGGAAGATCTGGCCCACGGTGGAGGCACCTGTGTCTCCCACAGTTGCAAGGTATCTTGCCTTCCTTTGAAGGCCCAGGCCTATCTGACTACCTATGCTATTTTTGTCTAGCTCTGCTTCCTGTAAGCGCAATCCAGAAGAGTGATTTCTGGATCCCCTTAGACACAGAAGCATATCTTTGGCAAGTCCTCTCTGCCACTCTGGTACCACATGTCTACATACATCTTAGGGCGTGTTCCTTGGTTTCCCCACTTTTCTAGCTGCATAAGAGCAGGGAGCTCGCATATTGCTCTTCAGTCTGCTTCTAGATGGGCCGGGCAGATAGTTCAACCTTAAAAAAATCTTAAATAAGTAAATGACAAAACTGATTCCAACCTTTATTCTCATACCACTGCAATTTTAAGAACGTCATTAAAGCACTTTATCAATGCCCTTTTCAACTATACCATTCTTATTTATGTTCTACCAATCCTGATAAGTAGTATGAATTTATTCAGGTCTTACTGTGCTAGGCATGGCAAATTCATGCTAATTTTCCCAGATGATATCCACAATCTGCGAAGTCAATGTTTTCCTTTCAACAAAAGTACACTGATGCTAAGAAGGGCTGAAGAACTTGGCCAACATCACATATAAAAAAGGAAAAGGAGGACTTTAAATATAGGTTAAAAATAAATACCTCACTTCAAATCTGAACCACTTTCTAACTTATTGAGTTGTGCATCTGACAAGAGTAAATAAATATGAATGTAAAAGAAGAGATGATAAACATCCTCTTCAGATGACAAATGTAAAAGCCAAGGGGCAAGCAGGTGGAAAAAGCACAGCAATATTCTGTTTAAAGGCTAGTACATTTATGCCATAGAAGAAGTGAACTGCAGGGACAGATGGGAGAAAGTTACATAAATACATTTAAACATTTTAAGTAATTTATGGTACAGATACATAATTAATTACTTAAAGAAACTAGAGTGTCTTCTAACTGCGTAGCCCAGATTTGAAGGCTAAAACTGGGTAAAACAATTCCTCTTGGTAGAGACCTTAGAGCCTTATTTACTGAGAAATGTAGATTCTGTTCATGTTGTATAGCTAAAAAGGATACATTGAATATAATAGATTAATTTGTCATATTAATTATAGGAATAAAGAAATGTGACTACTAGAAAAGGCCTATAATTTCCAATAATACATGTATATTTCACTTTGAAAAATTAGTACCTAACAAAACAATAAGAAAAAAAAATATTTCAATAAAAAATGGACAATTAACAATTCCAAAGATTAAAAAGACAGTAATTGCCCTATATATATGCGAAAAAATCAACATACGCCATTCAACTTATAAAACAACAAATAGCAGAAAAAGTGACAAACAGGAATCAAAGAAGGGAGCTAAAAGGAGTTGTACTATAGAGGAGCAAAATCTCGCTGACAGTTTTAGACTAAAGTAAGTAGTGCAGATAGTAGTACATGAAAATGTTCCAGGTTCATGAACACTACTAGGGGAAGCAACGTGAGGTAGGTAGACAAAACGAAAGTTCAGGAACATTTAGAAGCATTTCTTTATGAAACTTGCCTAAACTATTAGAATGTTCCATTTTGTGTTATAGTTTATGGACAATAAATTTTGGTACTATATTTTGATTTAAATTCCAGGCACTAATTAATATCACTGTAATTTTCACTTGAAAATAACAGTTTTGTAATAAAATTTGTTTCTCAGCATAATTTATTTTGTAAATTTTAGACATATTTATTTACACAGGTAAACTTTATGGAAATAAGATCATTTTGGTGTCATGTGAATATGGCAAGTCATTTTGTAAAGCAGAAGTAAACCAATATGAGACCGAAAGATATCATGCATCAAAAATACAGCGTTTAATTTATAATTTCTATCTTGTTCACTCCATTTCTCTGTGTGTGTTTTACATTTCTTTCTTTCCATGTGTGAGTTTAGGTGGTGTGTGTGTGTGTGTGTGTGTGTGTGTGTCCCCACATGTGCACACTTGTTTGGCCATGGTAAGAAAGAACAGTATGTATGAGAAAATGAGTAAAATGTTATGGAATATCATTTCTTGCTATCTATAATAACTTTTGAGACTTCAAGTTTTGTAAACTTCAGGAATGTTTCTCTCAAATTAGAATTATATTTGTTTTATAAAAAAGTTTTATAAAAAAATTATAAAGTACTATGTTAACAAGTATATATTTATTGCCTACTACATTCTGGGAAGCTTGCCAAGGGCCATAGGGCATTAAAAGAAAGTTGGAAGAAAAAATCGATAGTGTCAAAACACTTTCATTGTCACATTTTGTTCCAATGCTTTCATATTAATTGATGCTTTTAGATTAGTGATTAATAAGTAATTCCTGGCTATAAGATCTTGTGATATTCACCTTTGGAGTTATTAGAAAAATTGTCTAATGAATTGAAAGTAGTCATTGATTTTGACTATTCTTCTCCCAAGAGGGAGTGTTAAATTTCTTCTCCTAATGTCAGGCTCATTTTGGACTGTGCGGACTATCACAGGTAGGAAAGTGCATCATAGGCCTAAGATTAAAAACACCTGACTGTTGTCCCTTCTGTGTTTCATGAGGACCATGCTTTTCCATGTTTGACATGTGGAGTCTAACTCCTTTGTCAGAAATAACACAAGATGCCAGGTGGAGACAAGAAGTACTGAGGAAATTCAGAGAGAGGGGCACTCTCCTGAGAGTTGGACAGCTCAGTATGGATACTCAAGCTCTACTCACCTAAGTAGAGCTGTGGAGGAACTATGTGAGACCTAGAGTAACCATCAGTTTGTGCCTGGTCAAGTTACAGAATTCTGAAAACTATCAAAATACTATCAATTTCTGTTATTAAATTTGCAAATTGTTTCCTAGGTAGCAATAGATACTTCTTATAATGAAGTTACCGTATAAATTACAAATTTCACCAATCAGACTTCACATATAAATAAATACTATCTTACCAACATAAGAGACTGAAAGAGTAAATAAGATCCAAAAGAGACTGTAGGTATTGTGAAAGGGAAAGAAATTGCTCCAAAGGAACAATTGGAATGGGGGAGAGAAAGAAAAAAGAAAGGGAATATATATATATATATATATATATGATAGCTAAGATAATTGCACCACTAATATCTATTAGTTCATTTCATGTCTGTATCTGATCTGAGCGACTTTGTATCTACTTTGTAGATAACAATATGTATCCTAAGAATATACATTTCCTATCACCTATGTTTGCAATTCTCTCACTTTTATTTTTAAAATATTTTTATCTTTAAGATAGATAAAAAATTACATATTTCAGATCATATGTAATTAAATAAATATGTGTACACTTACAGTAAATTCTACTATTTTCTGGCTTGTTTTGTGCCCAAAAAATCAATAAGATAGGCAAAATCTAAAAGTCAAGCATTAAGGAAACTATGCAATTAGGACTATTATACTGAAAAACACTTAAAATATGCATAGAAAATTATAAAAAATGAAAGCAAAATTTTACTCACATAAACACATCAGAAGAGATACCACTATCAACTGTTGCAAAGTATGGAAAAGAGAGCTATTTGAGCCAGACAGCAACTTGTAATACTAGATCTGCATGACTGCTGTGCAAAACGTATGTACTGAGCTTCAATAGTTAATATAAGTTTGATATGTGTATCTTTGTGATATGTAGTTATGTGACTACTCATTTTGTATGTTTTTGTGATATATAAATAGTTATGTTACTATTAATTTGAGTATATACTAGTTCTTCACCCAGTCATTTATTTATTTATTTATTTATTTATTTATTTATTTATTTATT